>JAKCPB010001167.1:0-92671 GCA_021442155.1 Cymbidium sinense | reverse complement strand
TATGTTGAGATTTTTGGTGGTTTTAGTATCCTCATCCATTATAGGCTTGGTGGCTTTTATTTGTTGTTTTCTCCCTTTACCTTCGTTGGAAGGGTTCTGATTGGTGGTCGTTATTAATCTATTTCCCTATAGTACTGGATTTTTTTCCCTGGAGTCTGGAAGGGGGTTTTCCTCTTCACTCTAGTTGGCTGTTGGTGGTGGGGTGGACCTCCCAGGCTACAATGTTTTGTCTCGTGGTGTGTTTACCCTTAGTTTCTAGGTTGTTTTTAGTGGTTTCTTGTTGGACTCCTATTGGTTTGTCTTTTTTCCCTCCCATTTGGACTACCTGCTCCCTTATCAAAGTTGGCTCATCTATTACTTTGTTATTTGGTTGGGTGGTCTTGTGGGCTGGCTAGTTTGGTTGGCTTTCTTTTTGGTTTCCTTTCTAATCTGTTGTTAGCTGGTTGGATTGCCCTTTTGGAATTTTTTCTCTGTTTTGGTCTTTGCCTTCTAGTAGTTGTTTGTTGGTTACGAATTTTGGTTGTTTGCTCAGTTAGATGGCTGTTGTTTTGCCTTCAGTACTGTTGGCTTGGTCTATTATTTTGGCTGGGGATTTAAACTACTTTTGGTTTCTCTAGCTCCTTTTGTTTCTTTTATCTTACCTCTTGATTGGTTGGATGGTTTTGGTTTTTCTCCCAGCTACTCTTGGTGGTGATTCTTTGGTGTTTTCTAGATGCCCCTTTAGTCTCCTCGTGGGTTTTTTCTATTTTCCTGTGGCTATTTTTCTATTTCTGATGGAGGCATTGCACGCCTGCCTTCTTATTTGTTACCTCTGTTGTTTGGATTTGACTGGTGGCTATTGTTAGTGTTTTCCTTGTTCATTGATCTGGTTTGGATTTGGTGGTTTTCTGGTGCCAGTTATAGGTTGCTATTTTGGTTTTGGGCTATTTCTTGTGGTTGTCTGGTAACACTTGTGGGTATGGCTCTTATCCATGGTGGCTTTGCTTTCTAGGTGAATTTTTGGCAGCTACCCTCTCATTTGGGCTGTGGTGGTTCTATTAATGCTATTTCCTTTTGGGTTTGCTGGCCCTTAGTCGACCGAGTGATTTATGGGCCAGCTATTTCTATTATTTGGGTTGCAAGTACTAGCGAATTCTTGAGTTTCGCTCTCTAGCAGATTGCCTTCATCGAGGTAAGTGGGCTATGATGGCTGGGATGATTTCCCTATTATCTTCTGGCTGGTAGCAGCATTTGAAATTGAACCCTTCTTTGAAGTCTGGATGCTCACATTTGTTGTTGCTCCTTTAAATGATGGGGACTGAGCCTGAGCCTAATTTGAAATTTTCTCTTTTAATGTTATTTATTACATGATTAAGCTTGATTTTCTCTAGTTGTACTAATTACATCTAGTTGCATGCAAGATTTCTTTCAGGTTATTTGGAAGTTTCGGATCCTGGATGTGGATTGTGCAACTCTCCAAAGACTTCTGATTCTAGTAGTGGGCTTCTACTGCTCTTCTTGTTTCCTATGCTATTGCTTAGTTGTTTTTTGGTATTTTATTTATTTTTCTTAGGTTTTATTTCCATGCTTTTGTTGTATTAGTTAGGGGTTTTTCTCTCTAGGTTGAATGTAGCTCTTTGAGCAGTAGTTAAGAGAATTCTCCCCTCCTAAGGACATTGTACTCCTTTCTTTGTGGCAATAAAATTCTCCCATATGTGGGTTTCTTAATAAAAAAAAACCCTGACCCTAGCCATAAACCCTAAACACCAAAACCCTAAACCTTAAATGCTAAACTAACCCTAAACCCAAAACCCTAAACCCTAAAAACCCTAAACCCTAAAGCCTCAACCCTAAACTAACTTTAAACCCTAAACTAACACTAAACTAACAATAAACCTACCCAATAAAACCAAAACCCAAATCCTAAAACAATATAAACCAACCTGCACTGAGCCACTGCCCTGAGCCCTACCTAATACCCTAACCCTAAACCCTAAATCACAAACCCTAACTGGGCCCTGAGCCCTAAACTACCATCCCTAGCTAACCTAAAGGCCCTGGCCCCAGATCCACTGGGCACTGTCAGGCCTGACCCTGAGCCCACTCCTGGCCACATAAGATCCTACCCTCTTATGCCCTGGCCTTGAGCCCTGGGCCCAAGACCTGGGCTGGCTTTTAAATAATGTAATTAAAATAAAACCTAAACTAAGGCTTAGGCTTTGACCAAGATAAAGATAAAATACTAATAGAAATAAATATAAATAAAATAAATAAAGAAACCTAAAATAAACTAAAAGATAAAATAAACCTGAATAAAACCAAAATAAAATAAAAGAAACGAATAAAATAAAAATAAATATAAAAATAAAATAAAACCTAAACTTAAAGAATAAACCTTAAAATAAAAGACTAAAAAAAAAAACCTAAACCTAAAATAAAAATAAAATAAACAAAATAAAATAAACCTAAAAAACTAAAATAAACTAGTCTAAAATAAATAAACTAACCTAAATTTGGAATAATCTAAGCCTAAACTAAATAAAAAAAAAAATGAAATAAACTAAACCTAAACTAAAAAATAAAACCTAAAATAAACTAAATGAAACTTAAGACCTAAAAAAAAATAAAATAAAACCTAAACCAAAATAAAATAAAATAAAACCTAAACCAAAATAAAATAAAATAAAACTAAACTAGAAATAAACATAAACAAAACATAAACTAAAATAAAAACTAAAAAAAAATAAAATATAAAATAAACCTAAAATAAAACTAAAATAAATAAAATAATTGAATAATCATAAACTGCTTGTTTGCTTAACTAAAATAAATCCTAATCTAAAACCACTAAACCTAACCCTAGGCCTAAATCTAAACCCTGCTTACTAATGACAGCCCACCCCAAAGATCCATGGGCCACTGATCCTGGAGTCCATGACCTTAAAGGCCCTGGGCCACTGACTTTGACTAAACAGGCCCACTGGGCCACAAGATCCTGGGCTTGGGCCACTAAGACCTGGGCTCTGACTGGGCCACAAAAGAACCTGGGCCAGGCTGGGCCCTGGGCCTAAAACTGGGCCAGACTAGATCCTGGGCCTGGGCCCTAAATGACCTGAGCCCTGGACTTCTGGGCCTGAACTTAAAACTGAGGCTAAAAAACCAGCCTAATGATCCTGGACCTGATCCTAAACTGACTAAACTGAGCCTAAAAGCCAAACTAACCTTGGGCCTTGGGCCTAATGACTGCCTGCAGTAAACTAAGGCCATGATCTTAAGGCTGACCCTTAATAAACTGATCCTAGACTAAATGACCTGAGCCACCTAATCAAATAAAGGCCCTGATCATGACCTGACAGGCTCAAAAACCTAAAGAATCTAACCCTGGGCCAGGCTGGTCCCAAGATCATAAATCACTGAAACTCAGGCCTGACACACTGAGACCTGGGTTCTGAGGCTGAGCCCTGACCCAATGTGGGCACTCCTAATCCCTAAGCTGACCCCAAATGTTGGGCCACAAAACTGTGCAGACCATACAAACCCTCTAACTGGGCTATAAAACCAGGCCAGGCCTGGGCTCTGATCAAAGAGTCCTGATCCTAAACCCTGACCCTCAATCCTAAACTGAGCTGAGCCATAGGCCCTGACCATAAAAAAAGCCAGGCCACTGAGCCTGAAACCCCTGACCCTGACCTGACCCTAACCTAAATAACACTATAAAACCTTGCTGAAAACCTTAAACTTAGGCCCACTAAATAATAAATAAAATAAATAAAACCACAAATCTAAATTATAAAATAATAAAATAAAAAAACCTAAAACACTTAAACCTAAACTTAAAAAAATAAAGATAAAATAAACTAATAAAATAAATTAAAATAAAAATAAACCTAAACTAAATTAAAATAAAATAAACCTGAATAAACATAAAATAAAATAAAACTAAATGCAAAATAAAAGTGAATAAACCTAAAAATAAAATAAAATAAATAAATAAAAAAAAAAATAAATAAAATAAAATAAAACCAACTAAAATGTAAAAATAAATAAAAATAAAATAAACTTAAACTAAAATAAACTAAAATAAAACTAAACCTAATCCTAAGATAAACTAAAATCAAACCTAAACTAAATAAAATAAAATAAACTAAAAAATAATCCTAAACCTCAACTAAAAATAAAACCTAAAAATAAACCTAAAAAACTAAACCTAAAAAATAAAATAAAACCTAAATGTAAACTAAAATAAAAATAAAACTTAATCATAAAAGATAAAATAATAATAAAACTAAAGTAAAAAATAAATATAAACCTAAACCTAAATTAAAAAATAAACTAAAATAAATAAACATAAAATAAAGAAACTAAACTACATAAAAAATAAGCATAAATAAAAATATAAAATAAACTAAATAAACCTAAATCTATAGGATTGCTTAATTTTTTTAAAAAAAACCTTAAACCCAAACTATCGCTAAATCCTAAACCTTAAACCCTAAACCCGAAATCCTAAAGCCTAAACACTTAACCCTAAACCATATACCATAAACCCTAACCCTAAACCCTAAACCCTAGGAACCTAAATCTTAAACCCCTAAACCATAAACCCTAAAAACATAAATCTAAACTAAATTAAACCTAAACATAAAATATATAAAAAAACCTAAACCTAAATTAAATCTTAAACCTAAACCTAATAATAAAATAAAATAAACTAATAAAAATAAACTAAAATAAATTAAATAAAAACCTAAACTAAAATAAAAAATAAAATAAACTAAAGAATAAAAAACATAAATAAAATAAAACTAAAATGTAATAATAAAATAAAATAAAATAAAAAACCTAAAAAAAAAAAATAACCAAAATAAAACCTAAAGATAAAGAAAAACCTGGACCCTAAAAAATCCTAAACCTAAAATAAAAATAAAATAAACCTAAATGTAAACTAAATAAAATAAACTAAAATAATTTAAACCAAAATAAAAACCTAAAATAAACTAAACCTAAACCTAAACTAAAAAATAAAACCTAGAAATAAACCTAAAATTATACCTAAAACCTAAACCTAAACAAATAAAATAAAAACATAAACCTAAACCTAAAAAATAAAATATAAATAAAATTGAACTAAAAAATAAACCTAAATATAAACCTAAACCTAAAGAATACACTAAACCAAAAAACCTAAACTAAAATAAATAAACTAAACTAAATAAAAATATAAAATAAAATAAGCTAAAATAAATAAAAAATAAACTAAATAAACCTAAACCTATCGATTTACTTAATTTTAAAAAATCATAAACCCTAAATCCTAACCTAAACCCTAAACCCTAAACCCAATCATGACCTAAAACCTTGACCTTAAACCCTAACATAAACCCTAAACCATAAAAGCATAAACCCAAAAATCCTAAACTTAAACCCTAAACCATAAATCGTAAACCCTAACCATAAACCCTAAACCTAAACATAAAGTAACTAAAAAAATTAAAAAATAAACATAAACCCTAAAACCTAATAAACCAAAACCTAAATCAAACCAAGAATGGGTAAACTGAGAACATTACTATCAACTTAGCTTAGATCTCTGGCGGTGGAGGTGAAGGCAAAGATAGATTATTGGAATAGTGGTGTGGGATCTAGAGGTGTGGTGGATATGGAGGTGGTGGTCAAAGCATGGTGGTTATAGGGGAGGAGGTTGAGATTACAAGTAATGGTGGTAGTTGAGATCATGGATATGATGGTGGATCCCGCTACTCGAGAGACTGGGGTGGTTCTAATGGAAACTTAAGAAATTGAAGAACGGCCAATCAGATCTGCTGCTTATGGAACTATGTCTTTATAATAGAGATGGTTCTAGTTATATAGGGTTTTTGATTAGCTCTATTGTGCTCATTTTTGATCTATGTCATCGCTTGTGTCTTAGAAAACTTGGTGTGTTACTTCCTTAATGAAATCGAAAAGAAGAAATGTTGAATCTGAATTTGTTTACAGTTTAAAAAAAATTGAATACCTTAAACACAAACTAAAACCTGAACCCTAATCCTAAAACCTAAACCCTAGACCCTAAACTCTAAACCTTAAAAACCCTAAACCCTAAACCCTAAATGTTAAACCATAAAACTTAAACCCTAAACCTTAAATGATAACCCAAAAAAAAAACTCTAACCCCTAAACCATAAAAAGCTAAAACCCTAAAAGTAAAGTAAATAAAACCTAAAAATAAAATAAAGAACCTAACCCAAACCATACCAACCCTACCTAGGCCCCACCCTAAAACCCAAAAGTGATGCCTAAACTTAAACCTACCTAAGCCCACTGACCCTGGGTGACCTTCCCTGAAGCCCAGGACCAAACTAAAAAAAAAACCACTTAAATAAAACTAAAATAAAATAAATAAATTAAATTAAACTAAATGAATAAAATAAAAAACCAACTAAACTAAAGATAAAACCTAAATATAACATAAATAAAATAAACATAAATGTAAATAATAAAATAAAGCTAAATGAACCTACCTGGGTAAATACATAACTACTAAAACCTAAATAAAATAAAATAAAATAAACATAAACCCACTAAAATATTACTAAAGTAAACAAACCTATAAAAGATAAACCTGATCCATAACTAAATAAAATAAAATCTAAAATAAACCTAATCCTAAATATCTTGGGTTTCTTTAAAACCTAAAACACCCTAATAAAACTAAATAACCCCTGAGCCTCTAGGCTTAAAACCCACTCTAACATTAATCCCAATCCAGGCCCTAAATCTTCCTACCCTACCCTACGAACCCCTGAACTAAACCCTAAATGAGAACTAAAAAACCCAAAAACCTAAACTCAAACTAACTTAGCCTAAAAAAATAAAAACCTAAACTAAATTAAAAAATAAAATAAATAAATAAACTTAAATATAAATTAAATAATAAAATTAAATAAACTAAAAGTCTAAACCTAAACCTAAAAATAAATTAAAATAAAAAAAATAAAATAAACAAAATAAAATAAATTAAAAAACCTAAACCTAAATAAAAATAAAAATAATAAAAATAAAACCTAAATTAAGACCTAAACCTAAAAATTAATTAAAATAAATAATAAAAAAACTAAAATAAAAAAAAATGAAAACCTAAACTAAATTAAAAATAAAATGAACCTAAGAATAAAAAACTTAAATAAAATAAAAATAAAAAAAGCTAAAATAAAATAAAATAAAAAACTAAAGTTAAAAAATAAACCTAAATGTAAAATATAAAAATAAATAAAATATAAAACCTAAACCTAAAATGAAAATAAAATAAATAAAATAAAATAAACTTAAACCTAAACAAAAATAAACTAAACTAAAATAAATAAAACATAAACTTAAAATGAACTAAACTAAACCTAAACCTAAACCTAATTTAAATAAAATAAAATAAACTAAAAATAAACTTAAAACCTAAAAAAGAAAAACAAAACCTAAAAATAAACTTAAAATAAAAACATAAAACATAAACCTTAGAAATAAAATAAAAATAAAACTCAACTAAAAGATAAACCTATACCTAAGCCTAAACCTAAAAAATAAACTAAAATAAAAAACATAAACTAAAATAAATAAGCTAAACTAAATAAAAATAGAAAATAAAGATAAATATTCTACATAGACCTAAACAAACTGGTTTAGATTCTAAATAGACTAAAATCTTACTTAAATTAAAAATAAACATTAAACCTTATATCTAAACTAATAAACCATCCTGCAACTACTGCTCCCTAAACTAAAAATCCAAAAAAACCCACTCTAAACCCTAATGAAATCCTCTAAAAGCATAAACTCTAAAACCCTAAACCCTGTACTAAACCTTGGACTAAACTACTACCCACCACTACCACTACCTACCCTAAACCTAACCACTAAACCTACTATCCCACCCCAAACCTAAATATAACCATATACACTAAAGACTCTAAAGCTCCACTCTAAAATCCTCCTACTTGGTCAACCCTAAAAATAAAATAAAACCTACCTAAATAAATAAAATAAATAGTAAATAAAAGAACTAACCCACAAATAGCTAAATAAAATAAAAAATAAAAACAAAAATAAAATAAATAAAAGCTAAACTATAGTAAAAAATATTAAAATAACCCTAAGAATATAAAACCTAAATAAAATAAACTTAAAATAAAAAAAATAAAAACCAAATAAAAACCTTAACCTATAAAAAATTTAAAAAAAAATTTAAACCCAAAAGTAAAAGAAATAAAAACTTACAATAAAAATAAAATAAAATTATAAAATAAACCTAAACCTAAACTAAAATTAACTAAACTAAAATAAATAAAACCTAAAATAAACTAAACCTAAACTTAAACCTAAACTAAATAAAATAAAATAAACTGAAAATAAACCTAAACTTAAACTAAAAAATAAAACCTAAAATTAAAAAAATAAAATAAAAACCTAAACCTAAACATAAAAATGAAAAGTAAAACATAAACCTAAACCTAAACCTAAAAAATAAACTAAAATATAAAACCTAAACTAAAATAAAGAAACCTAAAATAAATAAACTAAACTAAATAAAAATTAAAAAATAAACCAAAATAAAAAAGAGAGAGATAGATAAACTAAAATAAATAAAAAAATAAACTAAATATACTAAATAAACCTAAACCTACCGGTTTACTTAATTTTAATAAATAGAACCTTAAACCATAAATCTTAAACCCTGAACCCTAAACCCTAAACCCTAAACCTACAATCCTAAACCTTAAACCCTAAACCCCAAACCCTAACACTTAACCCTAAACCCTAAAACCAGAAACCCTGAAATACTTAACCTTAAACCCTAATCTAACCCTAAACCCTAAGCTAACCCTAAACCCTAAACCCTGAAGACTAAATGCTAAACCCTAAACTCTAAACCCTAACCCTAAACCGTAAAAACCTAAATGCTAAACCCTAAACCCTTTTTATGGCTCTCTTTCATTATATCAACTTCTTTAAGTTTGTTTCCATAAAATTGTGAAAGGTCATATCAATGTTTTAATTGTTATTACCCTTAATTAGTTCATTTGGATGGATAGAAATGATGCTAAATATCATGGCATCCCTATGAACCATAAAAGGATCCTTACTAGAACTAAATAAAAAATTCATGCTTTATTTAATGCAAATTTATTTAGCAATTTTCACTTTAGAGGTTATAAATTCGTGGCTAAAAAAATTAGGTTTCACTTTGCATGATGATCCTTCCTACAAGAGTATTAGGATTACACATTGGATTAAGCCTATAAAAATTTCTATTAAGATCAATACTGATGGTTCTGTTTCCCCATATAAATATGGCTGTGGTGGAATTCTTAGGGATTATAAAGGCACTGTCATTTGTGATTTTGCCTACCCCCTCAAAGCTTGTTCTGTAATTTATGCTGAACTCATGGTTTTTAACAAAGCTATTGATATTTATTTAAGCAAAGAAACTTTTAATATTTAGATTGAAGTTGATGCTCTTCTTTTACTTGATATGCTCAATAAAAATAAAATGGGAAATATTGACTTATTTTATCTTCTTAATCACACTAAAAAGCTTATTTCTCAAGTTTGCTAAGAAATTTCTCACATTCTTCGAGAAGGTAATGTATGTGCTGATTTCCTGGCTAATTTGAGAGGGGAATTAAAAGAGCTCACTTTATTTGATAACCATAGCTTACCTAAGCATCTATGTGGTCTGGCCAATCTGGATAACACTGGACTACCTTACCTCAGATTTTAACCTTCTACTCTTTTATTGATCTTTTGCTATGGTGGTTTTATTTAGTCTATTTTTTGTTGTTTTTTTTATGCTCCCCTCACTAGGAAGTGGTTTTTGCTGAGTTTATTTCTATACTTATACCCCCTTCCTCTTTAACCCATTCTATAATTGCCTGACCTTTTTTTTTTGTCTTAGTGGTGTCAATTTTAATTGGTTTCACTATCCTCTGAGGCTGGTGGCTTTCTTTCTATGGCTCATTCTTTGTGTCTCCTATTGGGTTGTGGCTCTGACTTCTCCTGCTGCTCATCCTATTGGTTTCTAGCCTCTATGGTTCTATTGGCTATTTTGTTGGTGGAGAATATGAACTCTTATTATTTCTTTGGTCCTATTTTAGGACTTATTGTTGGGGGTTGGATGCTTGAGGTGTTTTCTGAGGCTGATGTCTTGCCTTGGATTCTAGTGCCATGGCTTACTATTTTGGGCTTTATGTTGGTTGTTGGTATTGACTCCATTTGGTTTAGTTGGCTGTCATTGTTTCTTGATATTTGCCTCTTGGTTGGTGATGGTGGATTAGCTTTCCTTTTGGCTGCCTTGGTGGTGGTTTTGATGGTAATTTCTGGATGCCCTCTTGGTCTCTCTATGTTATGGCTTTCCTCTTTGTGGTGCTACTTATCTTCTACTATTTTGCTATTTGGGTGGAGGTTTTTCCTTTGGATTTGGATTGCTAGTGCTCTGGAGAAAGTTGTGGGTTATTCTCGAGTTGACCTCTTGTAACTTAGGATCGGCTTTATGTGTTTGGTCTATGGTGGGCTTTGGTTGGTGGGTTTGCTGCTGGCTTGCTGCTAGCTGGCTATTTATCTCTATTTTTTGTTGTAGGAACTCGATCACTATGGACTATTTTGCCTTGGATGGTTGCTTATATCTGGTATGCTGGCTATGATGGCCTTGATGTTTCCCCATATCTTCTCTCTAGTTGGTAGCATGCATATAATTGTAACCCTTCTCATGAAGTTTGGATGCTCATATGTATTGTTGACTTTTGAGATGATCTTAACTGAGCCCGAGCATTCCCTTTCTCAGCTCTTTCTAAATTGTTTACTTTATCATTTTTTCTTACTCTATGACCATTTCCTTTGTATTATTTTGCAGATTTCTTATGCAGGTTGGATTATTCACAGAGGGAATGATCTTTACTCAACCAACTCAAGTGATATTGATGTTGATCTTGTTTATCTTGCCTTCTCAAAGGAATCAAAAGATGCTGCTGACTTGTCTTTATACTATTTTCTTTAGTTTTTTCTCATTTCCATTTATGATGTTGCTTTTGATCTTTTACTTTCTTTTTCGATTGTACTTAGATGGGGGTTTAACTCTTTAGGTTTCTAGTAGCCCTGTGAGCAGTAGAAATTTGAGCTTTTCCCATTTTAAAGACATTGTATCCTTTATTTTTAAGGCAATAAAATTCTAACTTTCCCTAAAAAAAACCTAAACCCTAAGAATGGCAGAACCTTGATGGCAAGAACATCACCATCAACCAGACTCAGTTTAGATCTGGCAGTGGAGGCAAAGGCAGCGGTGGCACTTATCATAGTGGTGGTGGGGGATCTGGAGATGCTGATTGATATGGAGGTGGTAGTTGGGCATGTGTGGTTATGGGCGGGAGGAGCGATGGAGGTTACAACCTGGTGGCGAAGGGAGATCAGATATGATGGTGGATCCCGCTACTCGAGATCCTGGGGTGGTTCTGGTGGGAATAAGAGAAACTGAAGAACAGTCGATCCGATCTACTTCTTATGGAACTGTCTCTTTACCGTAGAGACGGTTCTAGTTATCTAGTATTTTTGATTTGCTCTATACATGCTCATTTCTTATCTATGTGTCGCTTGTGTCTTAGAAAATTTGGTTTGTTACTTGGTTGATCAAATTGAAAAGAAGAAATGTTGAATCAATATAATCTCTTAAAAAAAATCAAAACTCTAAACCTAAACTAAAACCAACCAAACCTAAAACCTAAACCTAAATCTTAAACCTAAAAACCTAAATCTAAACCATAAACCCACAAACCCTAAACCTAAAAGTCTAAATCCACCTAAACCCAAACCTAAACCCTAACACCAAACCCTAAACTAAACCCTAAACCTACAATCCAAAACTACAACCTAAATCTTAAACCTTAAACACTACACTAAAAAATCCTAAACTCTAAACCCTAAACCCTAACCCTAAACACTAAATGCATAAACCCTAAAACCCTAAACCTTAAATCCTAAACCTTAAAACCTAAACCTTAAACCCTAAACCCTAAACCCGAAACCCTAACCCTAAACCCTAAATCCTAAACCCCAAACCCTAAACCTAAGATTAGAGTAACTAAGTAAATTAAAAAATAAACCTAAACCCTAAAACCTAACAAACCTAAACCTATAACTAAATCTTATGAATGGGCAGAACCTTGATGACAGGAACATCACTATCAAGCAGGCTCAGTCTTGATCTGGTAATGGAGGCGAAGGCAGAGGTGGCTGTTATCGCAGTGGTGGTGGGGATCTAGAGGAACTGGTGGATATGGAGGAGGTGGTCAGAGTAGTGGTGGTTATGGAGGTGGGAGGAGCGACGGAGGTTATACCCATGGTGGTCGCGGAGGGAGAGATCGAGGATATGATGGTGGATCCCACTACTTGAGAGGTCTAGGTCATTCTGATCGAAATTAGAGAAACTGAAGACCAGATGATCCAATCTGCTTATGGAACTATGTATTTACAGTAGAAACAGTTTTAATTATCTAGGGTTTTTTATTTGCTCTATGCGTGCTCATTTTTTATCTATGTTGTCAATTATGTCTTAGAAAACTTGGTGTGTTACTGGTTCATGAAATCCAAGAATTATTGAATCAATTTGTTCTCCTTTAAAAAAACCCCAAAACCCTAAACCCTAAACAAAACTTGAATCCTAAAACCTAAAACCTAAACCTAAACACTACAAACCTAAAATAAAATGAAGTAAACCCTAAACCACAAACCCTAAAATAAACCCTAAACCAAACAAACCCTAAAATAAACCCTAAACTAACCTCAACCCTAAAAGCTAAAACCTAAACCAAAATAACATAAAACATAAATTTAAACCCAAAACTAAACCTAAACCTAAAAAAAAGAAAAAAATAAAAATAAAACTAAACTAATATAAAATAAATAAAAACATAAACTAAAATTAAAAATAAGAAACCTAAATAAAGTAAAAACTAAACCTAAAATATAAGAAAAATAAAATAAAATAAAAACTAAATAAAAACCTAAACCTAAAAATTAAACCAAAAAATAAAACCTAAAAATAAATAAATAAATAAAACCTAAATCCTTAACTAAAAATAAAAACCTAAACCTAAAATAAAAATAAAATAAACCTAAACCTAAACTAAAATAAATAAAACCAAATGAAAAAACTAACCTAAACTAAAAACAAATTAATTAAAATAAACCTAAACCTAAACTAATAAATAAAACATAAAAATAAACCTAAAATAAAAACCTAAAACCAAAACCTAAAAAAAAAACCAAAACCTAAACCTAAAATATTAAATGAAAATAAAACTAAACTAAAAAATAAACCTAAACCTAAACCTAAAAAATAAACTAAAATAAAAAACCAAAACTAAAATAAATAAACTTAAAATAAATAAACTAAATTAAATAAAAATTAAAATAAACCTAAATAAAATAAACTGAAATAAATAAAAACAAACTAAAATAACCTGGTTTTAATTATATAAAATAACTAAAATTGAAAAAAATAAGAAAAACTGACCTAAAACTGACCCTAAACTAACCTAAACTACAACACTAAACCCTAAACCCTAAACCTGACCTAAAAACTATCCCAAAACCCAAACCCTCCCACCCCAGGCCCTAAATCCTCCACTCTCACCCAAAAACTGAAACTAAATAAACATAAAATAAAATAAATGAAACCTAAACTAAATAAATAAAATAGAATAAAACCTAAACAAAACCTAAAACCTAAACTAACCCCAAACCTAAACCTAAAAATAAAATAAAATAAAAATAAAATAAAAACTAAACTAAAAATAAATTAAATAAGAAAAAACTAAATAAAATAAGAACTAAATGTAAAATAAAAATAAAATAAAACTAAAATAAAATAAAATAAAAGCGAAATAAAATCAAAAAGGAAAAAAAATAAACCTGAATAATGTATAAATAAATAAAAAATAAAATGTAAACCCTAAACTAAAAATAACATAAACTAAACAAAATAAAATAAATCTAAACCTAAACTAAAATAAACTAAAGTAAAATAAATAAACCCTAAACCTAAACCTAAAATATACTAAACCTAAACCTAAACCTAAACTAAATAAAATAAAATAAACTAAAAAGTTAACATAAACCTAAACTAGATAAATTAAAACCTATAAATAAACCTGAAAGAAAAACCTAAAACCTAAACATTAAAAATAAATGAAAACCTAAACCTAAAAATAAAATAAATAAACCTAAACCTAAAAAATAAAATTAAAATAAAACTCAACTAAAAAAAATAAACCTAATCCTAAACCTAAACCTAAAAAGTAAACTAAAATACAAAACCAAAACTAAAATAAATAAACTTAAAATAAATAAACTAAACTAAATAAAAAAATAAACTTAAGTAAAATTAAAAAAAATAAAGTAAAGAAAAATGAATAAAAAATAAAATAAATATACTAAATAAACCTAAACCTACTTGTTTACTTAATTTTAAAAAAAAACATAAACCCTAAATTTTAAACCTTAAACATTAAACCTTAAACCATAAACCTACAATCCTAAACATACAAACCTATACCCTAAACCCTAAAAAACCCTAAAAAACACTAAACACTAAACCCTAACCTTAACCCTAAACCCTAAACCTTAAAAGGATAAACCCTAAAACCTTAAACCCTAAACCCTAAACCCTAAATCGTAACCCTAAATCTTAAACCTAATCGTAATGTAACTAAATAAATTAAAAAATAAACCTAAACCCAAAGAATGGGCAGAACCTTGGCAGCAGGAACATCACCATCAACCAAGCTCGCCAGATCACGGTTGGTGGATATTTAGGTGGTGGTCAGAGCAGTGGTGGTAATGGAGGTGGGAGGAGCGACAGAGGTTACAGGCGTGGCGGCGGCGGAGGGAGAGATCGGGGATATGACGGTGGATTTCGCTACTCGAGTGGCTGGGGTGGTTCAGATGGGAACTAGAGTAACTATCGATAAATCTGATTTGTTGCTTATGGAGTTATGTCTTTACAGCAGAGATGATTCTTGTTATCTAGGGCTTTTGATTTTCTCTATGCGTGCTCATTTTTTTTCTATGTCGCCACTTGTGTCTTATAAAACTTGGTGTATTACTTGGTTGATTAAATCGAAAAGAAAACATGTTGAATCTTAATTTGTCCTCTATTAAAAAAAACCAAAAATCATAAACCCTAAACTAAAATAATAACCCTAAACCTAAAACCTGAACACTAAATCTTAAACCTGAAACTCTAAACCCCAAATCCTAAATTCTAAACCCTAAATCCTAAACCTTAAACCCTAAACCCTAAACCTAAACCTTAAACCCTAAATCCTAAACCTTAAAAACATTAAACCCTAAACCCTAAACCTTAAACCCCTTAAACCTAAACCCTAAACCATAAAACAAAAGCTTAAAACTAATCTAAATAAAACCAAAAAATAAAATAAATAAATAAAACTTAAACTAAAATAAACTAAAAAATTAAAATAAAATAAAGCATAAACAAAAAACCTAAGATAAACCTAACTAAACCTAAAAAGCAAATAATAAAAAAATAAAACTAAATGAAATAAAATAAATAAAACCTAAACTAAATAAAAAATAAAAAACTTAAATAAAATAAAAACTATATGTAAAATAAAATTAAAATAAACCTAAAATAAAATGAAATAAAAACTAAATAAAAACTTAAACCTAAAAATAAACCAAAATAAATTAAAATTAAAACTAAACTAAACTAAAAAAAACATAAACCTAAAATAAAAATAAAATAAACCTAATCCTAAACTAAAATAAACTAAATTAAGATAAATAAAACCTAAACATAAACCTAAAATAAACTAAACCCACCATCTAAACTAAATAAAATAAAATAAACTAAAATAAACCTAAACCTAAACTAAAAAATAAAACATAAAATAAACCAAAACTAATCTTAATAAAATAAATCAAACTAAACCTAAACCTAAAAGAAAAAAATAAAACCTAAAAAATAAAAAAAACTAAAAAAATAAACATAAACCTAAAATTAAACTAAAATAAAACCTAAAGGAATAAATAAACTAAACTAATAAAAAATAAAAATAAAACTAAATAAAATTAAAAAATAAAATTAACTAAAATAAATAAAAAAATAAACTAACTAAACTAAATAAACCTAAACTGCCTATTTTGGTTTAAAAACTATAGAAAATGCTAAACTGAGCCCCTAAACCCTGACCCTACCTGGCCCTAAACCACTAAACCCTGAGCCTACTGAGCCTAAACCACAAACCCTTAACCCAAACCCTAAAACCAATCCCTGGCAGTGAGCCCTAAATCCCAGGCCACCCTAAACCTTAAAAAGATAAAAGCATAAACCTAAACTAAATAAAGCCTAAAAATAAAATAAATAAATAAATGAAAATTAAACCTAAATTAAATAAAAAAATTAAATAAACTAAAAACCAAAACTAAAATCTAAACCTAAACCTAAACCTAAACCTAAAATAAAATCAAATAAAAAATAAAAACTAAACTAAAATAAAATAAATTAAAACCTAGCCTAAACTAAAATATAAAATAAACTTAAAAATAATTAACCTAAATAAAATAAAATAAGACATTAAATAAAAATAAAATAAACTTAAAATAAAATAAAATAAAAACCTAAACCTAAAAATAAATAAAAATTAAAACCTAAACCCTAAGCTAAAAAAAACCTAAACCTAAAATAAATGTAAACCTAAACTAAAAAATATAACCTAAAAATAAACCAAAACTAAAAACCTAAACCTAAACCTAAAAATAAAAAAATAAAACCAAACTTAAAAATAAAATAAAATAAAACTAAACTAATAAACATAATCCTAAACCTAAACTAAAAAAATTAAAATAAAACCTAAACTAAAATAAATTAACCTAAAATAAATAAACTAAGCAAAATAATAATAAAAAATAAACCTAAATAAAAATAAAAATAAAATAAACTAAAATAAATAAAAAATAAACTAAATAAATTAAATAAACCTAAACCTACAAGTTTACTTAATTTTTTTTTAAAAAACATAAATACTAAACTTGAAACCCTAAAGCCTAAACCCTAAACACTAATCATAAAAACTAACCCTAAACATGAAACCTACACCACTAAGCTTACAACCCTAAATGCTAAACCTAAACCCTAAAGCAATTATAATAAAATAAACTACAAATAAACCTAAACCTAAACTAAAACTAAAATTTAAAAATAAATCAAAAATATATAAATATAAACCTCAAATAAAATAAAACAAAAACCTACAAATAAATAATAAAACCTAAACAAAGAAAATAAAATAAAAATAAAACATAACTAAAAAATAAACATAATCCTAAACCTAAACCTAAAAAATAAAATAAAATAAAAAATCTAAACAAAAAAACCCTAAAATATTTAAACTAAACTAAATAAAAATACAAAATAAACCTAAATAAACATAAAATTATAATAAACAAAATAAATAAATAATAAACTAAAATAAACATAAACATGCCTGTTTGGTTAAATTTTTTTTGAAAACCTAAAGCCTAAATCAAAACCTAAACCCCAAACTGACCTAAAAACTAAACCAAGAAAAAACCCCAAACCACAAAAAAAACCCTAAAAATCCAGTAGAATCCTAAACCCTAATGCCTAAACCATAAACCCTAATTTTAAACCTTAAACCCTAAAAGCATAAACCCTAAAATCCTAAACATTAAACCCTAAACCTTAAACCCTACACCCTAAACCTTAAACACTAAACCTTAGACCCTAACCCTAAACCCCAAACCCTAAACCTAAACCTAAAGTAACTAAGTAAATTAAAACATAAACCAAAACCCAAAAACCTAATAATCCTTGTCCTAAACTTAAATTCTATGGTTGGGTAGACCCTACACCATCGACAAGGCTTAGTTTAGATCTGGCAGTGGAGCCGAAGGCGGAGGCAACAGTATCACAGTGGTGGTGGGGTATCTGGAGGTGCTAGTGGATATGGAGGTGGTTATTGGAGCAGTGATGGTTATGGAGGCCGGAGGAGCGATAGAGGTTACAATTGTGGTGGTGGCGGAGGGAGAGATCGAGAATATGATTATGGATACAACTACTCAAGAGGCTGGGGTGGTTCTGATGGGAATTAAAGAAACTAAAGAACAACCGAGTTGATTTGCTGCTTATGGAACTGTCTTTACAGTAGAGACATTTCTAGTTATCTAGGGTTTTTGAATTGCTCTATGCGTGCTCATTTTTTATTATCTATGTCGTCCCTTATGTCTTAGAAAACTTATTGTGTTACTTGGCTGATGAAATTGAAAAGAAGAAATGTTGAATCTAATTTGTTCTCTGTTAAAAATAACCTAAATCTGAAACTAAATCCTGAACCCTAGACCTAAAACCTAAACCCTAAACCCTAAACACTAAACACTCAAAACCGTAAACCTTAAACCCTAAAACCTAAACCCTAAAACTTAAACCCAAAACCCACAAACCCTAAAACACTAAACTAAACCTACCATAAACCCTAAAGCTAAAACCTAAATCTAAACTAAATAAATCCTAAAATAAAATAAGTAAAAACTTAAACTAAAATAAAATAAAATAAATAAAATAAAATGAAAACATAAATTATACAAAAAATAAAATAAATAAAATAAATAAATAAATAAAACCTAAACTAAGCTAAAAATAAAACTAAACCTAAAATAAAAATAAAATAAACTTAAAATAAAAACTAAATAAAAATGTAAACCTAAAAAATAAAACTAAAAATAATTAAACCGAAAACTAAACAAAAAAACCTAAACTTAAAATAAAAATAACATAAACCTAAACCTAAACTAAAATAAATAAAACATAAACCTAAACCTAAAATAAACTAAACCTAAATCCTAAACTAAATAAAATAAACTAAACTAAAAATAAAACAAAAATAAAAACCTAAAACCTAAAACTAAAAAAATATAATAACCACCTAAACATAAACCTAAAAAGAAAAAATAAAGCCTAAACTAAAAATAAAATGAAAATAAACTACAAAAAATAAACATAAACTAAACCTAAACCTAAAATAAACTAAAATAAAACCTAAAAAATAAATAAACCAAAATAAATAAATTAAACTAAATAAATAATAAATAAACCTAAATAAAATAAAATTAAATTAAATTAAATTAAATTAAAATAAACTAAATAAACTAAAACTAAACCAACTAGTTTGTATTTTAAAATAAATAATTAAAGGTTTATAAAAACATGACCTAAACTCAAAAACTACCTAGCCTAACTAACTGAACCCGACCACTAACCACTGGGCTGACCTGGGCCACAGATCCTGGACCCACAGGCCACACCTGACCTGGGCCCTACACAGGCTCTTGACAAACTCTAGGCCACCACACAAAATACTAAATGACCACACCCTAAGCCAAACCTAAGACTGAGCCTAAACACTAAGCTACCACAAAATACTGACCCCAGGCCTAAAACTAATAAAACACTAGGCCAACCACTGACCTGGGTCCTGAGCCTAAATGCTAAACCCAGTAAAACCACTGACCAAAAACTGAGAAATGATTAAATACCTAAAAATAAATAAAATAAATAAAGGCCTAACCTAAATAAAATAAAAAAATAATAAAATAAAATCTTAAATTAAAACCTAGACCTAAATGTAAAAATAACATAAAATAAAATAAATAAAAATAAACTAAAAATAAATAAATAAAACATAAAACTAATAAAATAAATAAACCTAAGAATAAAAAAAATAAATAAAAAAAAAAATTAAAATAAAATGAAAAACTAAAATAAAATAAAATAAAAACTAAATAAAATCTAAACTAAAAATAAACCTAATAATAAAACTTAATAATAAATAAAAATAAAATCTAAACCTTAATTTAAAAAAATTTAAACCAAAAATAAAATTAAAATAAAAAAATAAAATAAACCTAAACCTAAACTAAAATATATAAAACCTATACTTAAACCTCAAATAAACTAAACCTAAACCTAAACATAAACTAAATAAAATAAATTAAACTAAAAATAAACTTAAACCAAAACTAAAAAATAAATCCTAAAAATAAACCTAAAGTAAAAACCTAAAACCTAAACCTAAACAAATAAAATAAAAACCTAAACCTAAACTTAAAAATAAAAAATAAAACCTAAACCTAAAAAATAAATTAAAAATAAAACTCAACTTAAAAATAAACTTAAGCCTAAACCTGAAAAATAAACTATAATAAAAAGCCTAAACTAAAATAAATAAACATAAAATAATTAAAAAAAACTAAATAATAAATAATAAATAAACCAAAATAAAAACAATAAATAAACTAAGTAAAGTAAGTATACCTAAACCTACCAGTTGACTTAATTTTAAAAATAAATATAAAAAAAGACCCTATACCCTAAACCATACACCCTAAAAATAACCCTAAAACCTAAACCCTAAACCTACAACCCTAAACCCTTAACACAAACCACAAACCTTAAAACCTAAAATAAAAAAAGCCCTAAGGCACTAAACCTAAACCCTAAACACTAAGCATAAATCCTAACCCTAAAAAACCATAAAACATAAACCCAAACTACATGTAAACCCTAAACCCTAAACAAACCTAACTAAAACCCACTAAAAAAAATCATAAACCAAGAGTAAAATAAATTAAAATAAACCAATGTAAAACTAATAAACTAAACCACAGAATGGGTTTTGATTTCCTCATGTGTGCTTTTTTGATCTTTATAGTCACTTGTATCGTGAGAACTTCATGTGTTACTTGGTTGATGAAATCAAAAAGAAGGATTGATGAATCAAATTTGTTCTTTGTTAAAAACCAAAACCCTAAACCCTAAACTAAAACCTACCAGCAAACCTAAAACCTACCTAAACCCTAAAACTAACCACAAACTTAAACCATAACCACAAAGTAGACCCCAACCTAGCCATAAACACAAAACCTAAAACTAAAACCAAACCTAACCAATAAATAAAAAATAAAATCATAAAAAACCTACATAAAATAAATATAAAATAAATAAAATAAAACCTAAACTAAAATACTAAACCTAAACTAAACCTAAAAGAAGAAAATAAAAATAAAACTAAACTAAAATAAAATAAATAAAACCTAAACTAATAAAAATAAATTAAACTAAATTAAAACCTAAATAAAATAAAATACATAAAATAAAATAAAATAAACCTAAAATAAAATAAAATAAAAACTAAATAAAAAACTAAAAATAAACCTAAAAATTTAAAATAAATAAAAATAAAACAAACTAAACTAAAAAAAAACCTAAAAAATAAAAGAATATAAATCTACACTAAACTGAATAAACTAAACTAAACTAAAGACCTAAAATAACCTAAACCTAAACCTAGATAAATATAATAAAATAAATTAAAATAAAACCTAAACTAAAAATACAAAATAAAAAATAAAACTTAAAACTACTAAAAAATTAAATAAAACCTAAAACTATAAATAAAAAATAAAATAACTAAAATAAAATAAAACAAACTAAACTAAAAAAAACATAAACTCTAATCCTAAAAAAATAAACAAAATAAAACCTAAACTATAATGAATAAAAAACTAAACTAATTAAAAATAATGAAAATAATCCTAAATAAAAATTAAAATTAAAATAAACTAAAATAAATAAAAAAATAAAGAAATAAATTAAATAAATATAAACTATGGTTTTCTTAATTAAAAAACCTAAAACCACAAAAACTAAAGAAATCCACAAATCCAAACTAGGCTAAAATCTAAAACCTAAAACTTAAAATAACCTAAACTGAGCCCTAAACCCTCAAAACTAAACCAAAATAAAAACCCACAAACCCAAAACCCTAACTTAACCACTAAACCCTAAACAACCACAAAGCACAACAAAAAACCCAAATAAACATAAACTTAACATGCCAAAAAATTAAACTAAAATAAAGACTAAACAAAATAAATAAACTAAAATAAATAAATTAAACTAAATAAAATATAAAATAAACCCAAATAAAATTTAAAAATAAATTAAACTATAATTAATAATAAATAAATCAAATAAACTAAATAAACTTAAACCTAGATTTTCTTAATGTTAAAACTTAATTAAATAATAATAAAATCTAAACCAGAACCAAGCTTGAACTAAAATTAAAATAAAATAAAATAAATTAAAAAATAAATAAAACTGAGCCTAAATTAAATCTACCCAAATAAATAATAATAAATAAACCCAACCTATCAAAACTGGACCTTAACCCACTGATCCACTGAACTGGCCTAACAAACCACAGGCCCTAAGCCTGACCTCCACTGACTCACCAAAGATACTGATCCACCCAAGGCCTAACCTTGACCACACACCCTGGGCCACCAAACTGACCACAGAATCCTAACCCTAACAACCACTGGGCTCCCCAAACTACCACTGAGCCTCTATCACAGGCCCTAGGCCTAACTTGATCTAAATACCAAAAATAAAATAAATAAATAAACTGAGCCTATTAAATAAGAAGATAAAATAAAAAATAAACTGAGCTGAGCTGACCTGAGCTAAAAGAATAAAATAAAATAAAAAATAAAACTAAACTAAAATAAAATATAAAACCTAAAACTAAAAATAAAATAAACCTAAAAATAAAACATAAATAAAATAAAACTAAGTGGATATAAATAAAATAAACTTAAAATAAAATAAAACTAAAATAAAACTAAAAAAAACCAAAATAAACAAAAAAAAAAACCAAAATAAACAAAATAAAATAAACTAAACTAAACTAAAATAAATTAAACTAAAATAAATAACCTAAACTAAACCTAAAATAAACTAAACCAAAAAGCTAAAATATAAAATAAATTGATTAAACCTAAACCTAAACTAAAATATAACCTAAAATAAAATAAAACCTAAACTAAACCTAAAAATAAAATAAACAAACTAAACTAAAATAAAAAGAAAATAAAACATAAACCTAAAAAAATAAATAAAATAAAACTAAACTAAAAAATAAACATAAACTAAATAAAATAAATTAAAATAAAACTAAAATAAATAAAATAAACTAAATAAAATAAAAATAATCTAAATAAAATTAAACTAAAAATAAAAATAAACTAAATAAACTGGACCTGGGTTTGTAATGTTTTAAAAACACACTAAACCATAAAATAACCACAATCCCCATATGCCCACTGAGCCACTGACCCTACCCTAGGCATTAAATAAACCACTCTACAAATACCACCCTATATCTTGCCACCACCCTAAATACCCTAGCCCACCTAAGACCTAAATTAAATCCTAATATAATAAATAAAAACCTATAAATAAAATAAAATAAATAAACTTAAACCTAAACTAAACTAAACCAATAAAATATATAATAAACTAAACTAAATAAATAATCTTACTAAACTAAAATAAATAAACTAAATAAAACTTGAAAATATAAAACCATAAATAAATAAAATAAACCTATAAATATAAAACTTAAACCTAAAGATAAAATAAAACCTAAGGTTAAAAACTAGGCTGATAACAAATAAATAAACTTAACCTAAAATAAACTATTAAATAAACCCTAACTACTAAAACTAACCTAACAACCCTAATCCTGACCACACTACCCAACCTGATCTGAGCCACACCCTCCACAACTACCACTGACCCTTACTGACATGACTAGGCCCTACAAGACCCTTACCTCCCACTGACCTAACTTACACCCTAAATCTGAATACTAACCACTGAGCCCTGAGCCACTCCACAATCCTAAATCCACAAAAAAACTTAAAACTAAATAAAAAATAAAATAAATAAAAACCTAAATTAAAAAGAAGAATAAAAAACCTAAAAATAAACCTAAACCTAAACTAAAAATAAAATAAATAAATAAAAAAACAAAAATTAAAAAATAATTAAAAACATAAACTAAACTAAAAATAAAATAAATAAAATAAAACCTAAATAAATAACTAAATGTAAGATATAAATAAAAATAAACTAAAATAAAATAAAATAAAAAAAATAAAAAACTAAACTTAAAAACCAAATAAACAAAATAAACCCAAAACCAAAATAAAACCTAAACTAAACTAAAATAAACTAAACTAAAATATAAAATAAACATAAACCTAAAATAAACTAAACTCTAAATAATTAAAGAAATAAATTGATTAAACTTAAAAACTATAAAATGAATAAAAAAACTAAATAAACCACAAAACCTAAAAAAAAAAATAAAACCCTAAACCTAAAATAAAAAAAAAAACTAACCTAAAAAAAAAACTAAAAAAAAAAATAAAAAACCTAAAATAAAGAAAATAAATAAATTAAAATAAAATCTAAACAAAAATAAATAAACTTAAAATAAATACTAAACTAAATAAAAAATAAAAATATAAAATAAAATTAAACTAAGTAAATAAAATAAACTAAATAAACCTAAACCTAAAGTTTGCTTGTGTTTTAAAAAAACCATAAACCCTAAAATAAACCTAAATAAACCTGACCATCCACCTAAAATCATAAAATAAACCCTAAACATTAAATGTAAAATCCAACCTAAAAAACTAATCTTAAACCTAAATATACCTACAAACTAAACCCACGACCCTATACTAAAAGCACTAAAAACAAAGAAACTAAACTAAATAAAACCTAAAATAAAATAAATAAAAAACCTAAACCTAAAATAAAATATAAATAAATAAAATAAAACCTAAATTAAAACTTAAACCTAAACAAACCAAAATAAAATATTTTAAAAAAAAAACTAAATTAAGCTAAAATAAATAAAACCTAAAATACTAAAAAAAATAAAAACCTAAAAAATAAAATCTGAATAATATAAAACCTAACATAAAATAAAAAAAATAAAACCTACAAAAGATAAAATAAAAATTAAACCAAAATAAACTAAAAATAAAACCTAAAAGAAAAAAAATAAAACTAAACTAAAAGAAACCTAAGAATAAAATAAATAAAAGATGCTTAAACTACACTAAAATAAACTAAATTAAAATAAATAAAACCTAAACCTAAACTAAACAATAAAATGTAATAGTAAACCTAAAATGAAACCTAAATCCCACCAAGATTAAATAAAACCTAAACTAAACCTAAACCTAAAAATATAATAAAATAACTAAACTAAAAATAAACATACTGACCTAAACCTAAAATAAACTAAAATAAAACCTAAAATAAATAAACTAAACTAATTAAAATTAAAATAAACCTAAATAAAATGAAATAAATAAACTAAATAAAATACTAAAAATAAACTAAACTGGGTTTGATTTAAAACCCTAATTCATAAAACCTAAACCAATCTAATGCTAACCCTAAACCCTAACCCACTGACCCTGACTAAACCTACCACTAAACCCTACTAACAAACCACTACACCACTACACTACTAAACCTAAACCACAAACCAAACCCTAAACTCAAACCTAAATCTAAACTTAAAGTAATAAAATAAATTAAAATTTAACTAATCCTAAGAATGGGCAGAACCTTGATCAGAACATCACCATCAACCAAGCTCGTGATTTGGCGGTGGAGGTGAAGGTGGCGTTATCGTCTGTGGTGGAAATGGAGGTGCTAGTCGATATTAAGGTGGTGGAAGTGCTTATGCGGTGAGAGGAACAATGGAGGTTACAGCGATGGTGGTGGGAGGTAGAGATAGATGGTGGATCCCTAATCGAGAATGGTTGATGAACTAAAGCGAAGAATGGATTTGATCTTTGCTTATGGAATTGTGTCTTTACATTATAGGCGGTTCCAGTTATCTAGGGATTTTGATTGTCTCTATGCATTCTCATTTCTTATATATGTCATCGGTTGTGTCTTAGAAAACTTTGTGTGTTACTTGGTTGATGAAATCGAAAAGAAAAAATGTTGAATCTTAATTAGTTCTCTTTTATAAAAAACTAAAACCCTAAACCTAAACTAAAACACAGACTTAAAACTAAACCCAAAACCACAAAACCCACCAAATCTAAAACACTAAACCCTAAACCAACCTCAATAACCTAAACCTAAAATAAAAATAAAAAACCTAAACTAAACTAAATAAAACCTAAAATAAAAAAAAATAAAAACCTAAACAAAATAAAATAAAATAATAAAATAAAATAAAAACCTAAACTAAAATCTAAAAAAACTGAAAGAAAATAAAATAAAAAATAGTTAAACATAAAATAAAATAAAACCTAAACTAAAATAAACCAAAAATAAAAACTAAAATAAAATAAAATAAAACTAAATAAACTAAAAAAAAAAACTAACTAATAAACTAAACTAAAATAAAGAAAACCTAAACCTAAATACATAAAATAATTAAATCCAAAAATAAACTTAAACTAAACTAAATAATAAACCTAAAAAATATTCTAAAATAAAACATAAACTTAAACCTAAAATAGATAAAACCTAAACCTAAAAAAATAAATAAAACCACAAATAAAATCATAAACTAAACAAAATAAACATAAACTAATCCTAAACTTAAAATAAACTAAATAAATATAAACCAAATCAATATAAAAATAAAATATTAAAATAAATAAAATAAACTCGATAAATAAATGGGTTTGCATTTTTAAAATAAACTCTAAACCTTAAATCTCCACTAAACCAAAGCTAACCCTACCACACAACCCTACCTATTAGCCATAAACAAACCCCTACCACATACCACTAAACTGACCACTATCAACCCTAAACCACAAAACTTAAACCTAAAACCTAAACCTAAAACCACAACCACATAACTAAATAAACCTAAACCCAACTTACCCAAAACTCTAAAACTAAACCCAACCTAACATAAACCTAAAGTAACTAAATAAATTAAAAATAAACAAATCATAAAACAAATAAACATAAAACCAGAATGGGCGAGTGAGAATATCCACCACCGTGTAGATCTGGTGGTGGGGGTGAAGGTAGAAGTGGCAATTATCGTAGTGGTGGTTGGGGATTTGGAGGTGTTGGAAGATATGGAGGTGGTGGTCGGAGTATTGGTGGTTATGGAGGCGGGAGGAGCGATGGAGTTTACAACCATAGTGGTGGCGGAAGGAGAGATCATGGATATGATGTTGGATTACTCTACACCAATTTTCTTAATTTTGAAAAGAAAAACTATAAACCATAAACCCAAAACCCTAAACTATAAGCCCTAAATCTTGAACCTAAATAACCATAAACCCTAAACCTTATCCCAAACCACTGATCCACTATCTAACCCCTACACTTCCTCCCTAATACCTAAATGCTACTACACTTTAAATCTAAAATGCAGACCCAAAACCCTAAACCAGGCCACTGACCCTACCCACCCTGAGCCTACTAAAACTAGGCTAACCTAAACTCACAAACCTACCACTAAACTAAACCTAAAAACTACCACTACTAAAACAAAACTACCCTACTCTACCACTGAGCCCTGACGAATCCACCAAAGCATTAAACCATAAAACCTAAACCCTAAACCCTGACCTAACTAAAACTAATAAACTAAACCTAAAGTAACTAAATAAATTAAAAAATAAACCTTAACCCTAAAACCTAATAAACCTAAACCCTAAGAATGGGTAGAACATGGACGGCAGGAACATCATCATCAACCAGACTCAGTTTAGATCTTACGGTGGGTGTGAAGGTGAAAGTAATAATTATCATAGTGGCGGTGGGGGATCTAGAGGTGTTGGCAGATATGGAGGTGGTGGTCAGAGAAGTGGTGGTTATGGAGGTGGGGCGACAATGGAGGTTCTATGGTGGTGGCGAGGGAGATCGGGGATATGATGGTGGATAAGGCTACTCGAGATGATGAGATAGTTCTGATGGGAATTGGAGAAACTGAAGAATGATTGATCCGATCTGCTGCTTATGGAACTGTGACTTTATAATATACACAATTCTAATTATCTAGGGTTTCCAATTTTCTCTATGCGTGCTTATTTTTATCTATGTCATCGCTTGTGTCTTAGAAAACTTAGTAAGTTACTTAGTTGATGATATCAAAAAGAAGAAATTTTGAATCTAAATTTATTCTCTATAAAAAAAAACTAAAATCTAAACTAACTAAAACTTGAACCCAAGACTAAACTAACTACTAAAAATAAAACCTAAAAAACTAAACCCTAAACCCTAAACACTAAAATCCACAAAACTACTCTAAACCTAAACACTACCTAAATCCTAAACCTAAATCACAAACCCTAAACCTAAAACCAAAACCTTAAACCCCAAATAAAATAACCCAAACTTAATCTAAACCTACTTCAAAGTAACTAAACCATAAATCTTAAAAAAATAAAACCTAAACTTAAATTAAATAAAACCTAAAATAAAATAAATAAAAAAAACTATACTAAAATAAAAAAAAAAATACACTAAGAAATAAACCTAAACCTAAAAAAAGAAAATAAAATAAAAAATAAAACTAAAAAAATAAAATAAATAAATAAAACAAACTTAAAATAAAACCTAAATTAAATAAAAAACTAAACCTAAAATAAAAAAATAAAATAAACCTAAAATAAAATAAAATAAAGCTAAATAAAAAGAAACTAAAATAAACCTAAAATAAAAAATAAAAAATAAAACCTAAAATAAAAAAAAACTTAAAAAATAAAACCTAAACTAAAATAAACTAAATAAATAAATAACTTAAACATGAGACCTAAAAATAAACTAAACATAAACCTAAACCCTAAATAAATAAATAAACTAAAATAAACCTAAACTAACTAAAATAAAACCTAAAATAAACTTAAAATAAAACCAAAACCTAAAAGAAAATTAAAACAAACCTACCTAAACTTAAAATAAAATAAAACCTAAACCTATAAAAAAATAAACTAAATAATAATCAAAACTAAAAATTAAGCTAAAATAAAAAAAACCTAAAATAAATAAAAAAAAAATAAATAAATTAAACTAAATAAAAAATAAAAATAAACCTAAAATAAAATAAAATATAAAATATATAATAAAATAAAATAAACTAAAATAATAATAATAAATAAACTAAATAAAATAAACTAGTGTACTTAATTTAAGAAAATAAAATAATAAAAAATAATAAAATCAAAATAAAAGCCCTAAGAAACACTAAAATCTTAAACCCTAAATCCTAAATCAAAACTTGACCCCAAAACTGACCTAGAAAACCACAAGCCACTGAGCCAACTGGCTAAAAAACTAAACTAGGCTAATTCTAGGCCAAACACTGACTCTAGGCCACAGGCCACTGACCCTAGGCTAAACTAAAACTAAACTAATAAACTTAAACCTAAATAAATGACCTAAAAAGATAAAATAAAATAAAATAAATACTAAATAACATAATAAAATAAAATAAAAGGCAATAAAAAACTAAACTAAACATAAAAATAAAATAAATAAAAAAAAGAAAATAAAACTAAACTAAAATAAAGTAAATAAAACCTAAATAAACTAAAAATAAAATAAATATAAAATAAAATAAATGTAATAAAATATAATAAAAAACTAAAATAATAAAAAAAAATAAACCTAAAATAAATAATAAATAAAATCTAAATAAGATAAAAGAAAACCTAAACTAAAATAAACAAAATAAAATTAAATTAAACCTAAACTAAAATAAACTAAACTAAAATAAATAAAACTAAACATAGGCTAAAAAATAAACTAAACCCTAAAACTAAATAAAATAAAATAAACAAAAAAAAAACTAAGAATTAAAACCTAAAATAAACCTAAAATATAAACAAACCTAAACTTAAAAATAAAATAAAAAACTAAGCTAATAATATCCTAAACTAAACATAAAGTAAATTAAAGATAAAAAATCTAAACTAAGATAAATAAACTAAAATAAAGAGCTAAACTAAATAAAATAAATCTAAATAAAATTAAATTAAAATAAAATATAAATAAATAAAATTATACCTACCACATGATTTTAAAAAAAAAAACTGATCCTATCAACCTAAAAGTGACCTACCCAAGTAATGGGACCATAAATATATGAAAACTAAAAAAGCTGATCACTGAGCCATAAACAGATCTGAGCTGGCTGACCATAGGCACCCAGGCCCCAGGCCAGGCCCTAAACCCTGAGCCCTAGGCCCTGGCTAAAAAGACCCTAGGCCAAACCTAAGCAAAACCACCAAACCCCAGGCCTGAGCTACAGGCCCTGGTGACCTAAGCTAAAAAACCTCAGGCAAGTAAAAAGCCACATTAAATAAAATGAAAACCTAAATCATGACCTGCTGACCTAAACCCCAAAACCAAAACCTAAACCTGAGCCCCAAACACTAAAAACCTAGCTAAGAAAAAACCAAATAAAACTAAATAATAAAATAAATAAAAACTTAAACCTAAATGATAAAAAAATGAAATAAAATAAAACTAAACTAAGGCCTCTAAACCTAAATAAAATAAAATAAAATTCAAATAAACTAAAATAAAATAAATATAAAACCTAAAGTAAACTAAAAATAAAACCTAGAATAAAACTTAAATAAAATAAAACTAAACCTAAAATAAAAAATAAAATAAACCTAAATATAAAATAAAACTAAATAAAACTAACCTAAATAAATAAAGCTAAAATAATAAAATAAATAAAATAAAATAAACCTAAACTTAAAAAATAAAACCTAAAATAAAAATAAATCAACAAAATAAAATCTAAACAAAACTACTAAAAAATAAAAAAATAAACTAAAACCTAAACTACTAAATAACTAATATGAACTAAAATAAAATCTAAAAATAAAATAAAACCTAAACCAATAAAAAATAAAACTTAAACTAAACCCAAAATAAAATAAAACCTAAACTTAAAATAAAACAAAAAAATAAGTCATAAATAAACTTGAATCTAAACATAAACTAAATCAAACCTTAAAATAAATAAAAAAATAAATAAAAACTAAATAAAATAAAATAAACCTAAATAAAATAAAATAAAATAAACTCAAATAAATAAAATAAACTAAATAAACCTAAACCTACTTGGTTTACTTAATTTAAAAAAAAACTAACCACCTACACTAACCTACATGACCACACTTGATCCTAAACCTTAAACCCTACCATAAATCTAAACCCTAAACCCTACCTAAACCTAAACCACAAAACCCTACAATCTTAAACCCCAAACCTAAAACCTGGCCTAAACCTAAGAATGGGTGGAACCTTGATGGTAAGAACATCACCTCAACTAGGCTCAGTGTAGATCTGGTGGGAAGGAAGGTGTGGCGGCGGTTATCATAGTGGTGATAGATGCAGGTGGTGGATATAGAGGTGTGGTGGTCAAAGTAGTGGATTATGGAGGTGAGAGGAGCTGAGGAGGTCACAACCATGGTGGTGGCGAGGAGAGATTGGGGATATGATGGGATCTGCTACTAGAGGGGGGTGGTTAATGGACTAAGAGAAAGATAGCTCATCCGATTTGCTTATGGGCGTGTCTTTATAGCAGAGATGGTTCTACTTATCTAGGGTTTTCAATTTGCACTATGGGTGCACATTTTCGATATATGTCATCTCTTATGTCTTAGAAAATGTGGGTGCTACTTGGTTCAAGAAATCAAAATGGAGAAATGTTGAATCAGAATTTGTTCTCTATTAAAGAAAACTTTAAACCCTAAACCTAAAACCTAAATCCTAAACCCTAAACCCTAAACCCTAAACCCAAAACCCCCAAACCCTTAAAAGTTCAAAGTTAAACTAACCTAAATATAACCAAAAAATAAAATAAAATAAAATAACTAAACCAAAATAAAATAAAATAAAACATAAACTAAAACTAAACCTTAACCTAACTAAATAAAAAAGAAAAATATAAAATAAAAAAACTAAACTAAATCTTAAATAATAATAAAATAAACCTAAAATAAAATAAAATAAAACTAAATAAAACCTAAACATAAAATAAACCAAAATAAAATGGATAATAAATAAAAAAAAACCTAAACTAAGATAAATCTAAAACCTAAAATAAAATAAAATAAACCTAAACCTAAACTAAAATATACTAAACTAAAATAAATAAATCTTAACCTAAACTAAAATATTAAACTAAAGTAAAACTAAACTAAATATATAAAAATAAACTAAAATAAACCTAAGTAAAAAATAAAACCAAATACATAAAATATATAATAAACATAAACCTAAAATAAAAGTACTTAAACCTAAAATAATAAAATAAAACTCATAAAAAATAAACAAAATAGAACCTCTAAAATAAATCCTAATAAATAAACTAAATTATAAAATAAAAAATAAACTATAAAATAATAATAAAATACTATAAATATAAATTAAATACTAAATATGCTTTTGTTTAAAACCTTAACTACCACTAAACCCTAAACCTAAACTACCTTAAAACCTATAAACCCTACCCTTCCTAAAACCCTAAACCCAAAAACCTAAACTAACCCAAACCTAAACCACTAGCCTAAACTAACACTAACCACTAATAAATCCTAAACCTTGAATAAAGATATCATTAGGGTAGATCTAAGAATGTCCTAATCCAATATAGTTAGCAAAAGAAATTTCTTCAAGAGACTTTCCATTGACTATTAGAGATTTGAATACCCTTAACCCAACCATAAATTATATTATAATACCATATATTATAGTATAATGTAGCATCATATATTTGAGCATGTAGTGATGTGTTTTTGGATGTTATAAGATGTTTTTAAATGTTGTAGTATATTATGGTATTGTGCTATTATATTAATATAAATCATAAAATATTGATTTAAAAAATCGATGATGAAACTTGTTAAATTTGGTGGGAATTAGGTTATAGTACCAAAGGTGTTATGCGACTTGTTGTCTAAAAAGTAAGATTTTATGTTCAAAATAAATATTATATGTTGTAATATAGTATAACATCATAAATCATAATATATTATTCTGTGTATTTTAAATTCTTTTAGTATTTTACAATCATGCAGTCAAACCTACCGTAGCATTATCTATAAAAATGTTGAATTTGGCCAAATTGATAATAGGTAGAGCATGGAATCATAAAATATTATTCTAATTAAAATTATGTAAGCAATACAGCTAAAATATAATATAATATAATATAATATGTTATAGTATTATAATATAGGATGCCATAACATAGTGTAGCATCATGCATTATAGCATACTATTGTGTATTACTACTTATTGTTGTTTAGCTTATTTTAGTTTGTTATAATATGATGCGGTAGAGTTTGTGTAGTATAATTCATAAAAATACTAATTTATAGGCTAAGATGATGGGATTTGGCCAAATTTAGAGTAAGCTTTAAGGAATATCATTGGGGGTGTGCTATGGTGTGTCATTAGGGGCGTGCATCCAAAATAAATTTTCATTATTCAACCAAATTTTATGATCTTTTTGCTTAAAGTGATTCATTTTAAGGTGTAATGTAAGATAATATATTATATGGAAGTATATTAAAATAATGTACATAATAATATATCTTCACATATATATGAATGTGGTGGTGTGTTACTAAATGTTATTGTACATTTTAGTATGTTTTACTTTTGTAATAATACATTGGGTCAAAACTCACAAAAAGTGTTGATTTAAAGGTTGAGGTGGAAGAATTTGGCCAAATTCATGGCACACACCAAGAAACAACACCAAAATTATGCTATTTTGTACCATTTCTAATAGAAAAATAACAATTTAACTTCATAAATGAACATTATTCATATTTTGAGAAAATTTTGTTATTTGTTCCTTTTAAGTGATTCTAATGAGGTGTATTGTTAGACAATACATTATATTATGAAAATTATAACATAACATCATATATTATAATATAATATGTGTTAATTCACACTATAATATGTTTAGAATGATATTGTATAGTTAATTTGAGCTTGCACCATCACAAATCATAAAATATTGATTACAATGTTAAAATGATGTAATTTGAATGAATAAATTGTTAGGCTTTTGGTTGAAGTATTAAAGGTGTGCATAAGAGAAGAAATGAGATTTTATGAGTATTCCATCTCAAGGACACGGAGGGAGATCCCCTAGGGGATCACACATGCATTGGACATGATATGTGAGGGGTCTATGTTGAGGGCATACAAGAAAAAAATCTGTTGTGGATAAGGTTAGAATTTGATTTGATTATATGATTTATGGAAAGAAGATCAATTAGTGATCATAATCTATAATCCACCATGGATTAAGATCAAATCAACTTTAATTTGTTTTGTTTTAATTGATGTGGAGGCATATCTGTTAGAGATATGGACTCAAGTCTGCTCGGGATCGGGTATATGAACATTCCACTAGAGAAGCAGGTTTAGGCTATCTAGGGATTGCAATTTGAGTTTGATTTCATAGATTTATTTGGGGATGTATCCATTGGGAATAAGAGTTTGGTTGGATTTCTTTGATTTAGACTCTATTGGGGTAGTTGGTTTAATTTGGCTTCACTAGGGAGGTTGGTTTTAAATTTAATTTGTTTGCTTGACTTGTTTATGTGTGATTTGGGGCTCCACTAGGGAGAAGGGTGTGATTTAATCCACTAGGGAAAATTATATTAGGTTTGATTTAATCTAAGGTAATGTATGGACTGTGTCGGTGTGTGACGGATCGACTAAGAAGGGGTTATATTAGCCTTGACCTACCTCAGTTTACAAATCTAAAGGGATAGTCTACCTGCTACAGGGTAGAGCTGGGCAACCAAAGGGATTTCCTTTCAGTGTGCAATGGCTGTCCTAAGAAGAAGGCGTAGCAGACTTACATCTTCCAAAGCAAGGAACAATTGTTGGGGTGACGTGTTAGATGCACAACAAATTGAACCTGACTTAGGGCGACTTCTGAGTGAATGCCTCTGTGGACTTATGTCAACTCAAAAGTAGTCAGGGTTAATTTTATCTTAATTTCATGTGATTTGATATGGTTTTTTTGGTTTAGTTTGATTTTAAATTGAGGGAATATCCACTAAGGATGTGAGCTCGGTCAAATTTGATAGATTTAATTTATGGACCATGTAGATGTGTGATGGACCCACTGGGAAGGAGCTATATCAGACTTATCCTATCTTGGATTTACAAATCCAAATGGATAGTCTACTAGCCGTGGGGTAGAGCTAGCCAACCTAAGGGTTACCTTTTGGTGTGCAACAACTGTTCTAGGAAGAAGGCATAGCAAACTTACATCTTTTAAAGAAGGGAATAACCGCTGGGGTGACCTGTTGGTGGCATAACAAATCAAACTAGAGGCGACTCGTGAATGTCCGAAGACTTATATCAACTCATGATTCTTATAGGGAGTTTTGACCTTTGCCCTAAAGATAAGATGCCTACTTGGGAAAAGGTATAGGGTGTCCTCTAAACCACAAGTGAAAATATATATTTTTTGGATGTTTGTGTGGACCCTATTGGTGTGTGAGAGACCACCCTGAGATGAGGCTATGTTGGCCTTGACCTATCTCAAATTCTTGGACTAAGGAGAATCACACATACAGGATGGATTCTCCAACCACAGTGGTTACTTAGGAAGGGGCTATCAATCTGATAGTAACTGGTAGTGTCTAAATGGGGTGCATAGGATGTGATCCAAATATAGTGAGAGGAGGTCTTTGTTGAGTATTATCTTGAGCTCTAAAAAGAAAGCTTATAGGTATGCGGTGGCCAACTTAAGGAGAAAGCATAGCACTTACATCTATGAGTGGTGTATCTTAAGGTGCAGAACCAACCAAGGTCTATCCATCAGCATGAGTGGTGTATCAGTTAAAATAGTGAGAACCAACCAACCTAAGATCCCCGTCGGTGACCAATGATCAATCTGGAAAGAAAGCATGTAGGTTACAACTTTCCAAGTGAAATTGATCATCGAGATAGTTTGTCATTGGTGGGACAGATGTTAATTGAGCTTGAGCGACTACTAAGCGAGGAGCACCAAGGAAGGACTGGACCTAGACTTGAAGTAATTAGGAGGGAAGGAGCCACTAGGGGACTTATCTTAATCCTTAAATATACTCAATCTAGTCAGTGTACGAAGGCTAATCCAAGAAGAAAGCGTAGCAGACTCACATCTTCTTAAACAAAGCCAACATGAGGTAGTTTACTAGCCATGTAGTAAGGCCTACCAAACTAACAAGGTGTTCTCCAGTGTGAAGTGGCCAAGTAAGGAAAGAACATGTAGCAGACTTACATCCTTGAAAGCGAGAAGACCACATGGGTGACACACTAGCAAGGGAGCACATTAGCCCAACTAAGAGCAGCTATTGAGTGAGTGTCATTGGGGGTGTTATCTCAACTCAGAGTAGCCCAAGACAAAAGATATGTGTTTGTTTTATATGTTTGTTTGTAGTTTATGTTTGTGTTGTGTCGATGGAGGATAAGATGCTTCTCAAGTTCATTACATCAACCGTAAACATATCGTAGTGGATTCGTAAACAAGAATACTTTCAACATGAAAGAGATTGAAATCAAAATGGAATTTTCATTGATGATAATAATTTTCAAACATGATTTATAATATTACTTTAAGTAGAACCCATTGATTGGAAGGATTGGGCACTCTCCCTTATGATTAATAAGATGATAAGATCCTCTTTGGTAGGCCTTCTCTATGGCAAAAGGGTCTTCTCAAGTGGGTTAAAACTTGCCTCTCATCTTATGATGGGCAATAATCTATCTCCTATAACTAAAATAAGCTCTCCTACTTGAAAAGATCTAAGACGGACCAACTTCTTTAGAGCTTGAATCATTTTAGCTTTGTATAACTAAATGTTTTGGCATGCATGTAGGCATCTCTCCTCCATACCTTGAGCTCTTCTAATGCACTTAGCTTTTACGGTTTGTTATGATCTTCTTGCTATCTCGTTAGTGATGGGAGTTGGACTTCTAATGGTAGAATGGCTTTAGACCCAAACACTAAGAAGAAAAGACTAGACTGAGTTGGAGTTCTATATGTGGTACGGTAGGCCCACAAAGCTTTAACTAACTGCTCATACCATTGTCGCTTGTTGTTATTGAGTGTCTTCTTCAGTATTTACATGAGAGTTTTGTTGAAGGCTTCTACTTAGCCATTTTCCCTCAGGTAGTTGATGGTAGAATATCTTCAATCAATGTTGTGTCTTTGCAATGTTGTTGATCATCTGGTGCTCTTTAATGCAATACCATTATTAAATATAATTTATTGAGGCACTCCAAACTATATACGATATGGTTCCTAAAATTGGAGCACTTGTTGTGTGACCTCTGAAATCACCTATGCCCATTTGGAAAAGTACTCAGTAGCAGCTAAGATGAATTGATGACCCTTGGAAGGAGGAGGATTAATCATACCCACTATGTCGGTACCCCAACACTCAAATGGCCATGAGGCCAATGTAGGATGTAGAATGTTGGGTAGTTTTTGTAAGACCACACTATGTATTTGACATTGGTGGCATCATCTAGCCATATCGATGCAATCTTTGATCATCATTGGCTAGTAATATCCTAGTCTCTTGATCTTGGCTTTCATCTTTGGATTGGATTTATTGGCTCCACATAATCCTAAGAATACCTTGATCATGATCTTATGGGCTTCGTGCTTGCCTAAACAACGTAACCACATATGATCAAAAGATCACCAATAGAAGACATCATCCACAATAGCATAGGAAAGTGCTCTCTATGTCATCTGATGGGAATCCATGAATGGTTGCCTCCAATCTAACTCCTCGTCCTTCTTGGTAATGGAAACCTCCCCTTGAGTACTTTTTGATGAGTTAAATATCAATAAGGGATTAGACTTTTCTATTTTAGATCTTTATTATTATGGGCTCATTCTCCAGATATGCCAAATCCTTGGCAAGCTTGGCTAAAGCATATGCTATGGTGTTCTCTCCTTGAGAAATATTATAAATGGTAACCTTTGGGATTTGGGCCAATAACTCCATGGTGTACTTGGGGTAGTGATGGAGCCTAGGATTTATAACCTTATAGGACCCAACGATTTGGTTGATAATTAGCTGAGAATCCTCGATGATGTTGATGTTATGGATGCTTAGAGTAATGGGTAACTTAAGACCAAAAATTAGAGCCTCATATTCGGCTTCATTTTTTTGCAAAGATTGGATAAGTGATATGAGAATCTCATCACATCATGGTCCAGAGTTAAGAGAGCTATTCCTACCCTTGCCTTCTCTAGAATAATTAATTGTGGTTCTTCTCCTCTTTGAGAGGAGGCCTAACCATCAAAGTACATCTCCTAATGGTGAATACTAGTATCCCATAATTTCATATTTTATTTATCCGGGAGATCATCAATAGGTAGAGAATTGAGGAAGTGGGTGTCTACTAAGAAATGCTAGCTTATTTTTTCATTACATAGAGGGGTATGAAGGTAATGTCAAACTATGAGAGGATCATGGACTATCGTGCCAATAGTCTGGATAGTGTCGGTCGTGTCATAAGATATTATAATGGGTTGATCCTAGAGATTAAGTTTACCATATGAGGAAGAATGTAGTGTTGTATCTTTTGGGATGCAAAGATTAAAACTAGGCAATGCTTCTTAATTTGTGGATAATTAGCCATAGTAAGGATTAGATAATGGCTGAGGTAATAGGGTGCATTTTCCTTCCCTTCATCATTAGCTTGGGCCAACAAAGCACCAAGGGAGTCATCTAACATAATAGTGTAAAGTATGAGCAGCTTGCATGGGATTGGGGCTACTAGAACCAGCAGTGTCATCGGTAATGCTTGATATCTTTGAATGCATGCTCACACTTATCATCCCACTTGAACTTAGCATCATTTTTGACAAGTGCTGAGAATGACTGACATCTTCTTGATAGGTTGGATATAAGGCATCTTAGATTCTCCAACTACCCTTAGAATGATCTGAGTTGAGTTAATCTTTTAGGGGGTGACATTTTTAATATTTCCTTGATCTTCTCTGGATCAATTTTGGTTCCTTAGTGTCAGACAATAAACCCAACAAATTTCTCTAAGCTACTCTGAAAGCACACTTCAGGGGGTTCATTTTGAGGTTAAATTATCTTAACTATTTGAAAACTACTTCAAGTCAAAGAGATGGTCTTCCTTTTCTCTACTTTTGACTACAAGATCATCAACATAGAACTCGACTTAATGATGAATGAGTTTATGAAGATTTCTCTTAGTTGGTATGTAGCATCGACATTTTAAGGGGAAAGGCATGACCTTATAATAGATTGTCGAGGGTTCTAAAAGTAGTATTTCTTTCATCTTGAGGCCATCTTTATTTGGTTATATCCATATGAGCCATCCATGAAAGAGACTACATGAGATGAGGTAATGTCACCATCAACTAGGATTGGTAGTGGAAATTCATCTTTCGGACAAAAAATATTAAATCCAAATGTATTTTCAAAAGTTTATAAATGAATAATAATATGTGTTATCATGCTACCCACAAATACATAAAAAAGCATGTGCTTATAGCTTAAGTACATGAATGTTGAGTTCTTTTTCCTCTATTTAATTATTGATTTATATAAGATTGAATCGTAATGGGTATATAGTCTGGACATCCTAGGAACACGAGGCTTTAGCTAGCCCCATGGAGGTCATTTGATTACCTCACTTCCATAGTTTAATAATGGCACATACCCATTTGATTTTATTCTTATGTATTTCAACATTAGAATTTGGATAGAGCTTAAATTCTTATATATAAATTATTCAATTAAAAAAAAAACTTTGCATGGTTTTCTTTCCCTCATTTATGTATACATCCATGTGTGTCCAAGAAAAGCAAGTTTATAGTCTAGACATTCCGGGAATACGAGGCCTTAGTTATCCCTAAGGAGGTCATTTGATTACCTCACTTCCTTGGTTTAATAATGACATGTACTTGCCTATATCTTTGTGCATGTATATGTATATGTGATTAGTGAATGAAAATCCCATTTTACATTAAAATTGCATGCATTCATAATTGACTAAGTCATTGAACTAATTAGCCATATGATTTGGAGATTACTTCTTATGTTCATGTATACAAATTTACATATTTTTGAATTCAAAAGGGTATATAGTCTGGACATCCCATGAATATGATGTTTTAGCTAGCACTAAAGAGGTAATTTGATTACCTCACTTCCCTGGTTTAACTACAACACATACCTATTTAATTATAATCTTATGTCTTTTTTGTATAAGAATTTGGATCAAGTTTTAAATTAATATGTTTAAATAATTCAATCAAATAAAATATAAATTCTAAACATACACATACATTCATCATTTAAGTGTGCTAAAATATGTTCAATGTATAGATACACTTAGGATTAAATCATATGCATGTTACATGTGATGGAAATGATGATTTAATATATGTCATGTGGCAGTAATTCAATTCAATTAATCTTAAGATTCCTTTCATTTTGAATAGGATTATTTAAAGTGAACCTAAACTTAGGATTAATTAATTCATTTAATAAACCATTTACTAAAGAGAACTAAATCAAATTAATATACTTTAGAAAGTGACTTAAGGTATGGATGAAAGAGGAAAATCCTCTTTTCCTCTCTTTATAACACTTAGTTGAGAAAGTCTAATCAAATGAAGCAAAAGAAAACACAAATTAAAACTCTTAAATCAATTAAACTACTTCAAGTGAAATCAACCTTTCATGTTAAATCAAATCCTTCTACACTTAGAAAATACAACACTAATGCCTAACAAGACTTACCACACAAGCCTTAATACACACATTAGAATTAAGTCACCACTTCTAGCTCTAAGTTAGGATGGCGTATGATATGATGTTTGTTTTGTTTTATGATATATTATTTTAGATTGGATGTTAGGGTGTATGCTTTATAGACTTGATGATAGGCCAATATTAGCCTAATCATATTTTCTGCAGGGGATTATGCTTAATGGATACTTAAAAATAAATGTGAATGCTCTTTTTGCAAGTTGCTTAAATCTTTAAGCATAATCCAAGTGAGGATAGGTGGGCTTAGTTTCCCATGTGTAGGGTGCTAAGTCAAATTATAAATACAGCTTGGGATTATATGTATATTTAACTAACCTATTTTGCATGTGTAGTTAGATTTACTTTTCCCACATAAATGTAATTTTTGCAATAAGAATTAGGATTAGTGCTATGAGGGATTAGGATGAGCAGTGGCTAGAAGGCTTTATCTTGGGGTGCCCTGTGATGCTTTTGAAGCAAGCATCATCCAAATCAAAGAAGGAACCAAATCAAAAATGGAGATATGAAGAAAGAAGTTTAGGTTTAGGTTTAGGTTTATTTAATTAGTTTAGTTTATTTATTTAAGTTTATGTTTAGGTTTATGTTTAATTTTATTTTATGTTTATTTAGGTTTATGTTAATTTTTATTTAGTTTGGTATATTTAGTTTATTTAGGTTTAGGTTTATTTAGATTTAGTTTATTTAAGTTTAGGCCTATTTAGTTTAGTTTAGGTTTAGGTTTATTTTTAGGTTTAAGTTTATTTCAGGTTTAGGTTTATTTAGTTTAGGCTTAGGTTTAGGTTTGGGTTTAGTAATTTATTTTATGTCTAGGTTTAGGTTTAGGTTTAGGTTTAGGTTTTAGTTTATTTAGGTTTAAGTTTAGGATTATTTTAGTTTTAGTTTTAGGTTTGGGTTTAGGTTTGGGTTTTTTAATTTATTTAGTTTAGTTTAATTTAGTTTAGGTTTATGTTTTTTTTTAATTTAATTTAGTTTAGTTTGGTTTAGGTTTGGGTTTAAGTTTTAGGTTTATTTAGTTTAGTTTATTTTTTGTTAATTTTTATTTAGTTTAGCTTTAGGTTTTAATTTAATTTAATTTATTTTGTTTATTTAGTTTTTGGTTTGGTTTAGTTTAGGTTTATTTTAGTTTATTTATTTTCTTAGTTTATGTTATTTAGTTTAGTTTTAGGTTTAGGTTTAGGTTTATTTAGTTTAGTTTATTTTAGTTTTGGTTTATTTAGTTTAGCTTAGTTTAGGCTTAATTTTTTTTATTTTTTTATTTAGTTTCATTTTATTTTAGTTTAGGTTTAGGTTTATTTATTTAGTTTATTTTTAGTTTAGTTTATTTTAATTTTATTTAGTTTTATTTAGTTTAGGTTTAGGTTTAGGTTTAGATTTATTTAGGTTTTATTAATTTAGTTTATTTAGTTAAGTTTAGGTTTAGGTTTAGGTTTTAATTATTTTAATCTAGTTTAGTTTAGTTTATTTTTAGGTTTAGGTTTGGTTTATTTAGTTTAGTTTATTTATTTATTATAGTTTAGGTTTTAAGTTTTATTTATTATATTTATTTGTTTAATTTAGTCTAGTTAAATTAGGTTTAGGTTTATTTTATTTATTTATTTAATTAATTAATTTATTTAGTTTAGGTTTAGGTTTAGGTTTATTTAGTTTAGGTTTATTTTTAATTTAGGTTTAGGTTTATTTAGTTGAGATTTAGGTTTAGGTTTAAGTTCAAGTTTTATTTTAGTTTAGGTTTATTTATTTAAGTTTAGGTTTTATTTAGGTTTAGGTTTGTTTAGTTTAGGTTTATTTTATTTAGGTTTAGGTTTTATTATTTTAGTTTATTTTATTTTATTTTATTTAGTTTTAGTTTATGTTATTTTAGTTTAGGTTTCTTAGGTTTATTTAGGTTTGGGCTTAGGTTTATTTTTTTTTGGGTTTAGTTTAGTTTTATTTGGGTTTTATTTAGGTTTAGTTTAGGTTTAGGTTATTTTTATTTTAGTTTTGGTTTATTTATTTAGTTTAGTTTAGGTTTAGGTTTATTTTTATTTTTATTTTTATATTTAGTTTAGGTTTATTTATTTAGTATAGTTAATTTATTTTTAATTTAGGTTTAGGTTTAGGTTTTGGTTTTGGTTTAGGTTTATTTAATTTAGGTTTAGTTTATTTTATTTTACTTTATTTTATTTATTTAGGCTTAAGTTTATTTAGTTTAGGTTTTAGGTTTATTTTAGTTTAGTTTAGTTTAACTTAGTTTACTTTATTTATTTAGTTTTTTTTAATTTAAGTTTATATATTTAGTTTAGTTTTTATTTATTTAGTTTATTTTAGGGTTTAGTTTATTTAGTTCAGTTTATTTTATTTTCGTTTAGGTTTAGGTTTCTTTAGGTTTATTTAGTTTAGTTTATTTTAGTTTATTTAGTTTAGGATTAGGTTTAAGTTTAGTTTTAATTTAAATTAGTTTAGTTTATTTTAGTTTAGTGTATGTTTAGGTTTATTAATTTTAGTTTAGTTTTTATTTTATTATATTTTATTTTTAGGTTTAGGTTTAGTTTTAGGTTTAGGCATAAGTTTTAGTTTAGGTTTTTATTTTATTTTATTTATTTAATTTTATTTAGGTTTAGGTTTTTAAGTTTTTTGGGTTTAGGGATTTGGGTTTAGGGTTTAGGTTTAGTTTTAGGTTTAGGGTTTAGTTTATAACAGTTTTAGGTTTAGGTTTAAGTTTAATATTTTAGTCTTTTTAGTATTTTAGGTTTAGGTTTAGGTTAGTGTATTTAGGTTTAGTTTAGTTTAGTTTAGGTTTAGGTTTAGTTAGGTTTAGTTTAGTTTAAGTTTTAGGGTTTAGGTTTAAGATTGGAGTTAGTAGAGGTTTAGGTTTAGGTTCTGATTTAGTTAAGTTTAAAGTTTATTTAAGTTTAGGTTGATTTAGGTTTAGAGGTTTAGGTTAAGTTAGTTAGGGATTGTTTAAACTTTAGTTTTAGTTATAGTTTTAGGTTAGTTAGGTTTATGGTTTGGTTTAGTTTAGGTTTAGGATTTGGTTTATGGTTAGTTTAGGTTGTTTAGGGTTTAGGTTAAGTTTAGTTTAAATTATGGTTTAAATTATTTATTATTTAGTTTTTTAGTGTTTAGAGCTTAGGGTTTAGGGTTTAGTGTTTATGATTTTTTATTTAATTAATTATTTTATTTAAATTAAGTAAATTTGGAGTTTAGGTTTATTTAGTTTATTTTTTTGATTTATTTTTATATTTTATTTTTTATTTTTATTTAGGTTTATTTTTATTTTTATTTAGTTTCGTTTATTTATTTTAGTTTAGTTTTTTACGTTAGTTTATTTCTTTGGTTTAGATTTAGGTTTAGGTTCATTTTTTGTTTAGTTTTATTTTTATGTTATCTTTAGGTTTAAATTTTTTTTTTAGGTTTAGGTTTAGGTTTTTTGCATTTAGGGTTTAGGGTTTAGGTTTTTAAGGTTTAGAGTTTACAGTTGGGGTTTAGGGTTTAGGGTGTAGGGTTTAGTATTTAGGGTTTAGTGTTTAGTTTTTTTATTTTTAGGTTTAGGTTTAGGTTAGGGTTTAGGGTTTTAGTTTTGGGGTTTAGGAGTTTAGCATTTAGGGTTTGGGGTTTTTGTTTAGTGTTTAGCATTTAGGGTTTAGGATTTTAGGGTTTAGGGTTATTTAGGGTTTGAGATTTAGTGTTTAGGGTTTAGGGTTTACGTTTAGGGTTAGGGTTAGGGTTAGGTTTAGGGTTTAGGGTTTAGGGCTTAGTATTTAGGATTTTGAGTGTTTTGGGTTAAGGGTTTAGGGATTAGGGTTTTTTTATTTAATTATTTATTTAATTATTTTTTATTTAAATTAAGTAAATCATTAGGTTTTGGTTCATTTAGTTTATATTTTATTTATTATTTTTATTTAGGTTTATTTTTATTTTTATTTAGTTTAGTTTATTTATTTTAGGTTTTTTTATTTTACTTTATGTTTTTTAGTTTAGTTTATTTTTTTAGTTTAAGTTTAGGTTTAGGTTTATTTTTTAATTTATTTTTTTTATGTTATTTTCTAGATTTAGATTTTATTTTTAATTTTTAAGTTTAGGTTTAGGTTTTTGTTTTATTTTGTAGGTTTAGGTTTAAGGTTTTATTTTAGGTTTATTTTTAGGTTTTACTTTTTAGTTTAGATCTAGGTTTACTTTTTAGTTTATTTTATTTTATTTTGTTTAGGTTTAGGCTTAGGTCTTGTTTATCTTTTGTTTAGGTTAGGTTTCAATTATTTTAGTTTAGTTTATTTTAGTTTAGGTTTATTTTTATTTTAAGTTTAGGATTTTTTTTAAGTTTAAGGTTTACATTTTATTTTTTGGTTCATTTTTAGGTTTAGATTTTTATTTAATTTTATTTTAGGTTAATTTTAATTTTATTTTAGGTTTAGTTTTTATTTTATTAAGGTTTATTATTTTCAACTTTATTTTTTTTTTAGTTTAGTTTAGGTTTTATTAATGTTATTTAGTTTAGTTTTTTATTTTTTATTTTATTTTATCTTTTAAGTTTAGGTTTAGGTTTTTAAGTTTTATTTTATTTTATTTTATTTTGTTTTAGGTTAATTATTTATTTTATTTTTAGGTTTTATTAAGTTTAGGTTTAAGTTTTTAGGTTTTTAGGTTTTTAGGGTTTAGGGTTTATGATTTAGTGTTTAGGATTTAGGGTTAGTTTAAGGTTTAGGATTTAGGATTTAGGGTTTAGGGTTTGGGGTTTAGGGTTTAGGGTTTAGGGTTGTAGGTTTTAGTGTTTTTTTTTTGGAAAAGTTAGAATTTTATTACCATAAAAGGAAAAGATACAAAGCCCTTAATATGGGTAAAGCTCGAAGTTTTAATGCTCTCAGAGCTTTAAAAAACCTAAAGAGCTAAAACCCCATCTAAGTACAATAGAAAAGGGATGGAAAACAAAAGAAAAACAAAAAACAATTGCAATAGCTAAAAGCATATGAGAAAAGACGAATAAGACTATTTCATGAAAGCATTAAGGACTAGTCAGTGTCTTTCCAAGATAAGATTGGTTGATTGAGTAAAGCTCATTCCATCTATAAAGTTCCAACACAAAGAATTCAAAACACTATAAAGGAAATAATCACTCAAGGGAAAAGGATAAAGTAAACAATTTAGAGAGAAGAGAGATGACTAGGTTAGTTAAGATCATCTCAGTGGCAATAATACATATGAGCATCAAACTTCACGAGAAGGGTTCTAGTCATATGTAATGCTACCAACCATAGAAGATATGAGGAAACATCAAGGTCATAGCGGTTGATATAAACAAACCATCAAGGCAAAATAGTCCATAATGATCCAAGTCACCAAACAAAATAAGTAGCCGGTAGAACCCAACCAAAACCCATAATAAACCAATCACATAAAGCTAGCAACCCAGAAGTTGTAGAAGGATCAGTGGCCAAGCTAAAAAAAACCAAGCAATAACTCCACTAAAGCCACCACCAAAAGGAGAAAAAAACAAAAAAGCAATAGCATGAATAGGCTAACACAACCCAAAATAGTCCCAAAGGCATAACAACAACCCACGACATCTCAAAGCACTAGATCAAATCCAAGGCAAAACCTCCACCCAAATAACAAAATAGTAGAAGATAAGCACTAAAAGGAAAATAGGAGACCAAGATGGCATCCAAAATTACCATTAAAATCACCAGCAAAAAACCAAAATATATCACCAGACCAAAGGAAAATATCAGAAACAAGGAGAGAAAATAAAGGAGATTCAATACCAATAGCCAACCTAAATCCCAAGACACTAAACGTCATAAGCATCCAAGGCAAGATAGCATCAATCCCAAGTCACCAAGCTAGAGAGCCACAACGACCCTCAAGAACAAGATCAGGTCATGGATCTAGTAAGTATAGATAAAAAAAATAGCCACAACAATCTCCTCAATAACCCAAGTCCGGAAGAAAAAGAACCAAAGCGGTTGTCCTCATACCAATCAATGAAAACAACTAACAAAAGAAAACACCAACCTAAACCGGAAACCAAAGAATTGAAAAAAACCAAAGCTAAAATCCAGAGGCCAATAGTTGCCGCAACAACCAACCATGTAGTAGTTCCAATTAAGTAAAGGGGCAGCTAAAATAAGAGGTTAACCAATCTGAGCCCAAAATAGAAGGAAAGAATAATAGTAGGCATAGCCACAACCCACATGGAGATCTCCAAATAAACTAAGAAACAAAATTGGTAGTCACTCAGCCAGAAAAAAAACCAAAGTATAAAATGCCGAAGAGAACCACCCAATCACAAGCAACAAATCAACAAGGAAAGGAACAAGGCCAGAGACAAACAAAGCCCCTTCCAAACCCTATAGAGTAGACAGTCATCACAAAAGAGAAAATAGGAGGGCTACAATGAGAAAAAAAGCTACGTTTAATCCACAAGGAAGAGGGAAAAACCAACCAGCAGAAGCCCTCAAGCGAAACTAGGAAAGGAGATAACAACCACCAAAAAGCCTAAAATTAAGCCAAACTAGAAGAGACCAACAACAACCATGAAAAAATGACCACCCAAAATAGTCAGGAAGATGGAAGATGCAAATTGCAGTATCCAACAAAACCAACCATAGAAACCAAAAATCCAATTCAAAAAATAACAAAAAACCCACAAGTATAACATCAATTAGTATAAGGGGTAGGCCAAAATTAGGCATATACAACCCAACAGAGACCCCAAACATCACTTGTGACTGACAAAGAAGTATGCTATGATCCATAGATAGAAAACCACCTGTCTCAGAGGATAGGAAAACCAATTAAAAATTAGCACCACTCTAAAATAAGGTTATTAGTATACAATGGGCCAAGAGAAAGGTTTAAGTTTGAAATAAACTAAAACAAACAAGGCAACTTTCATATAACGTGAGATTGACCAGGGCCTTAAAGAAAATAGCAAAACCACTGGTGAGGGAAACAAATCAACCAAAATATGAATAAAACCACCATATCAATATGATCAAAAAAATAGCCGTAAGTTAAAATCTGAGGTAAGGCATCCCAGTGTTATCCAGATTGATCAGACCATGCAAATGCTTAAGTAAGCTATTATTATCAAATAAAGTGAGCTCATTTAATTTAGCCCCCAAATTAGCCAGGAAATCAGCACAAGCATTACCTTCACAAAGAATGTGAGAAATTTTGTAACAAACTTGAGAAAGAAGCTTTCGTGATTAAGAAGATAAAATAAGTCATTCCCATTTTAGTGTTGAGCATATCAAGTAAAGAAGATAATCAACTTCAATCAAATATTAAAGAGGCCTTTGCTTAAACAAATATCAATGGCTTTATTAGATGAGCTCGCATAAATAACATAACAAGCTTTGAGGTAGTAGGCAAAAGCACAAATGTGGTACCTTTAGAATCCCCAAGAATTCCACCATAACCATATTTATTTGGGAAATGGTACCATCATTATTGATCTTAATAAAATTTTCTTTAGGCTTAATCAATGTATAATCTAAACTCTTGTAGGAAGGGTCATCATGCAAAGTGATACCTTATTTTTTACAAATTTATAACCTCTAAAATGAAGAATACTAATTAAATTTGCATTAAACGAAGTATGAATTTTTTTTCTTTAGTTCTAGCAAGGATCCTTTTATCTTTCATAGGGATGCCTCGATATTTAGTATCATTCCTATCCATCCAAATGAACCCAATAAGGGAAATAGAAATTAAAACTTTCATATGACCTTTCATCATTTTATGGAAACAAACTTCAAGAAGTTGATATAACGAAGGAGAGCCATGAAAATAGTTAGTGTTAAATAAATCATCATGCCATATCCAAAGTTTGGAAGTAATAGCACCATTGACAACAATGTTATTAACATTTTCAATATAAGCAACAATAACACTTGGAAGGTAAATAAAACCCTTTAAGCTAGAAAAGGAATATACAAGAATGAAGTTATTCAAAATCCTCCAAGATAAAAGAGAATAAGAAATGGGAATAATATTATTCCAAAGTTTAATGAAAACATTAGAGATGTTTTATTTATTTCTAATAAAATTCTAAACCTCTTTAAGAACAAAATTTCCATTATAAGAGAGCTTGAAAAGAATTTAATCAGTTTATTAGAAAGATAGCGATGTTGCAAAACTTGTCAAAATAGAAATAGCAATGTAGTTCTCAAGTTAATTTATCATTCCAATTATTATTAAGCCAAAAGAGTTAACTTTGATAGCGCGGTGAGTGTATAGATAAAGAGAATCAATAGAGCCATTGTCAATCCAATTGTCTTACCAAAGAAAGAAGAAACGAATGAATACCCCAAGATATTAAGAATTCAACAATCATTTAATGGAGCAAAGCCTTTTCCAAACCAGAGAGTCACCAACTTTATAAGCATAGATAAGAGGGTGTTTACCTTGGCAATATTTTCCCATCATAAAATTAGCCCAAAGGCTATCATTCTTTCTAAAGTTCTACCATAGAATATGAGAGAAGGCAGTCATAGCTTTAGGAATAGGTTTGCAACCAAGACCACATTCACCCAAAGGACCACAACATTTATGCCACGATGTCCAATGCATTCTTTTAATAGAATAATTGGATCCCCAAAAAAATTTATTAAGCGATCAATTCGATGAGTAGACTTAGTGGGAATAATAGTTTGAATTAAATAAAGAGGCATAGAATTGAGAGTGATTTTAAGAATAGTGAGCCTACCACCAAATGAAAGTAAATGGAATTCCCAAACAAAAAATTTATTTAAAATTTCTTGAATTAACTCATCAAAAAGATGGGATCATTTTGGACCATTAAATATAAGAGCACCCAAGTACTTAAGAGGTAAGTGTTGATGTTTAAAATTAGTGATATGCTAGATTTGATTAATTTTATTTTTAGAGATAATTAAAGAAATAATAAAATAACTTTTATTAACATTGATAGAAAGACCACTTTCTCTACCAAATTTATTTAAAAAAAATTTGAGGTTCGTGATATGTTGAATAGAAGCATTGCAAAAAAAAAAAATGAAATCATCTTTAAGGCTTAAGTGGGGAACAGGAAGACCACCAAGAGTTCTGTAGTACATACTAGGATTATTTAAAAATAACTCATTGATGCTTTTAGATAACTACTCAACAACAATAATAAATAAAGTTGAAGATAAAGGATCCCCTTGTCTTAAGCCATGGGAAGAAGGAAAGAAGCCCAAAGCTTCCCCATTAAGCAAAATAGAAAACCAGGCATTATTAATATAATTTTTAATAAGAAAAGTAAATTTATCAAGAAAACTAAATAAATTTAGAATATAGAAAAGGAAATCCTAAGAGATATTATCAAATGCTTTGGTAATATCTAATTTGAAAAGAATGTTTCCACCTTTTGTCTTAGCATCTAAGTCATGAATTAATTCTTGGGCAAGAAAAATATTATTAGAAATAGATCTACCTCTAATAAAACCAGTTTGTTTAAGAGAGATATTCTTAGGAAGTAAAGGACTAAGCCTGTTGGCAAGAATTTTTGAAATCAGCTTATTGAAGAAGGTGCAAAGACTAATAGGTCTAAAGTCACCCCAATAGTCTAGATTATCTTTCTTAAGTATGAGAACAATATAAGTGCTAAAAAAATATCTAGAAAAAGGATTTCCTTTAAGAAAATCAACCACAATCTCAATCAAATCATTTTTAATAATAAACCAACAAGTTTGAAAAAAATTAGTACTGAATCCCTCCGGACCAGCAACAAAATCTATGTTCATGATATTAAGGACTTTAAAAATTTCATCTTCATTAGGCATAATAGTAAGCAAATCATTGTCATCATTAGCAATAATATAAGGAATCAAGTGTGATTTAGAAATAACTTCATAAGAGAAACTATTATTAAGCATATTTCTAAAGTAATTAAAAACTGAATCCTTAATATAATTATTCTCCATAATCCATTCTCCATTGTCATCTTTAATTTTTTGAATATTATTTAAAGCTCTCTTTTTATTAACTAAAGCATGGAAATACCTAGTATTCCTGTCACCCTCTGCAATATATTTACTAGTAGCTTTTTGATGCCAATAAGACTCTTTCATATTTTAAAAATTAACAAGTTTATCTTTCACCTTAGTGAAGTCCTTAATCTTAGAAGGATCAGACATAATAGAGACCTCAAGATCACACACCTTTTTTTCCATACCTTTTATTAGCAAAAGGTTTTAAATAATAATGCTTTTCTTCCAGCTTAAGCTTTTTTATCCAAGGTATTTCCAATTATATGTAGCTTTAAAAAAATCAATATTGCACATGAAATCTAAAGAAATTTTTAATCTCTTTAAAAGAAACCAAAACATGATCAAGCAAGGTTCTATTGGAATGAGAAAAGGGGTATGTAATCATCACTTTGTCAAGTATTTTTAATATGAGAGTATTCCATCAAAGACACCACTTTGAGAGTAGAAAAGTTTTGATCACCATTGGCCTTAATGGAGATCAAGTTGATTACATACAATCAAGGAAGAAAAATGAAGATATCTAAAGGTGGAAATCTCACGACATGCAACTTTTCTTCAAAAACCTCTAAACCATTTCAAGCTAAAGGTTAGTTTCAATGGCATACCTCACTGGAGCTTAGGACCAGCAGTTCCAAGATGGAGGAAGCTTCATTTAGTAGAAATAAAGCCCTATTGGGTTGTACAAGCTTTGATTTGAGTGGATTGCTTAGAAGGCTAATGTACGGGATGGAAGTGGTGGGTTTTGATCGAGCTCGACCCTCCGATCATCTGGAAGCTTGGGAGATGATTCATTCTCACTTGTCTGGCTCCAAGGATTGTGTATGCAAAGTTAATTGCAATTTAATGGAGGTTTGTGCAAATGGAAATTTCATTGGGATCCCCTATTTCAGTTTTCATAAAATTGAAAGAGGAATAGTTGGGGAGCTCAAGAAACCTTAGAAATCACTCTAGTGTGTGCATCTCTGGTTGTAAGGTTTGAATTGAGTGTGTCTCTAGATTTGAGTGAGAATAAGGAGGGCATACCCCATCATTCGTTTGATCTGACGGCTAGCTTTATTTGGCTATTTTGATCAAATGGCTATCATGGGGAGATCAATTTGGGCAGGCAGTCACCTTAGCTAGCTTCACTTGAGTGGAGGAGGGTGTGAGAGTGGTTGCCATGGGAGTGGTGGGTGTGCTATGGCTTTCCAAGTGTTCTAATAGGAATAAGGAGGTAATTTCACCTACCCATGTGTCATGGCAGACCCAACCACCCTTGGGTCAAGTCAACCTGTGTCCTTGGTGCCCAAGTTTATGATAGATGGCACCAAGTTGCAAGGAAGAGAAATGACCATTCTCCCAAGTGATTTGCCTCATGTGATGCCCCTAAGTATCTTGGTCATTTGGAAATGGATTTGATTTGGACAGATTTGAGATGAGTCAAAAGTGGGTTAGCCCAAATTTCAAGTAATTTGGAGTTCATTTGATTTGATTTGGTTTAATTTGACCTATTTTGGTCAAATTGGGTTAGGTTGGGTCAGGTTGACAAATTGGTCTAATTGGGTCAAACCAATGGGTGGGTTAAGTTCACATGACCATTTGGAGTGTAATGGTGTCATTGGTTTGGTTCAATTTGCTTTGGATTTAATTTTGGCTCTTTTGGATTCATATAGGTCAAATGGGTCAAGTTGACCAATTTGACCAAATTGGCCAAATTGGCTCGGGTTGGGTGTTGGTTCAAGTTCAATTGGTTATTTGAAAATAATTATAGGCTTTGGTTTGAATCAATTTTTATTTAATTTGGATTTTGGCCAATTTGATCCTTTAGGTCAATTTGGGCTATGTTTGGTTAGGTTGACAAACTAATCAAGTTGGGCTCAATTATGGCTTTGGTCAAGTTCAATAAAGAATTTGGAATGAACTTGAGACATTGGTTGCAATCAATTTGTTTTAGGTTGTAATTTGGTTAGTCTGAGTTCATATGGATTAAAGGGTTGACTTGGTCAACAGGCTAGGTTGACTTAGTTTGACCCAATTCATGCCAATTGATTAACCTAGGATGATCAACAATCATGCATGAAGTTTGGATTGGCTTAATTCACTTTGATTTGAATTGAATTTTATTCTGGTTCATGTAGGCCAAATTGGCCACTTTGGGTCAAGTGAGCTAATTATGTTTAGTTGGCTTGATTTTGAGTGGAGTTTAATTTAAGTGAGTTTATATATGGATTTGAGATTGACATATAATTTCAATTGCAAATGGTTTGGGTTCATATGAGTTTCAGTTTATTTGAATATTTCAAATCAAATGGGCTAGGTTAATTTGACTTGAGTTGATTATGATTTGGCTTGATGATTGTAGTTATCATTTATATTTGGATAGATGATTGAAGGAATGATTGATTTAAGAGAAAATCCATTAGTTTTTCCTTGATTTGGATAGGATTTGGTTAAGTCCAAGAAATTGGCTTAAAGGGTATAAATTGGATTTTGACTTGATTTTGGATTTGGATTTTGCCTATTTGAATTTATATTTCATTTATATTTAAGAATATAAATGAAGATATAAATGATTCATGAGAAAGTCATTTGAGTTTGGAGTGGTTTGGAAGCAAATATGACCAAGCTTAAGGATGTAGGTCAAATGGGCTTAAGTAGAGAATTGATTTACTTTGATTTATTTTTGCTCATTGGAAGGTGGGTTTTATTTACATTTATGAGTATAAATGATGGAGTAATATGTTTATAAAGAAACCAATTGATTTTGGGTTGATTTGTATGAGATTTGGCTAAGCTTATGGAGATAGGTCCATAGGGCTTAAGAGGGAATTTGGCTTTTTTTGATTTACATTGATTTAGTTTTGGCTATTTGAGTTTATATCTCATTTATGTTTGTGAGTATAAATGAAGATATAAATGATTCATGAAGAGATCAATCAAATTTGGGTTAAATTGGGAGGAGATTTAACTAGGTTTATGGAATTAGGAGTCAGAGGGGGGGGAGGTGGGGTGAATTGGGTGATATTAAAATTTTAAAACTTAAATCTTAAATTTTAAGTTTTAGTAGAAAATTAATTTTAATTTTATAATGATAAGATATAATTCTTAATGAGAAAAATAAAAGTATAATAAAGTAAAGAGAGACAATAGGCACACAATTTTTCGTGGTTAACCCCAAAGCGACCTACGTCCAAACCTAGCCACCCCTAGCTAGGAATCCACTAAATGCAAAAATAGCTTATAAATAGTACTCTTCTATAACGGGGTGAGTATAACCCCTACAATAATATGTACTCTCCTACAAAGGGGTGAGTACATCCCCAATATAAATTTTACAGCACAAAAAGAAAAATATAAAATAATAAATTTTGATAAAATAAATCTCTCACAAATATACCAAGCTATCCAACTCAAAAAAATGATCTCACAACTTACAAATGATCACTTAAATAATTTTGGCAAGATAAAATGCTCACTTAATATCAATAGTAAATAATAAAATAAATATCTTAAAGTGATCTTACTAAGATGTTTATGTTATTACAATTTGTAGACTAATATAAAAATTATTTCAAAATAAATTCATAATATTCTTTTGCATAAAATAAATTTCAGCAAGGAATAATTTATTTTATTTTAACCAAAAGATTCTTTCAATTAAAGATAATGATCTCAAAATACTTAAATAAAATGATTATATGATAGATCTAAGTAGGCTAGTAATCATTTAATTAAAAAGAGAGATCTACCAAATATGAAAATAATTTCAACATAATAATTTAATTTAAAATGCCTAAAATATACTTCTAAAATAGATCTAAGAATAAATGATCTTTCAATATGAGATTAATGAAGAAATATTTTAAGAAACCAAAAGAAATTTGTAGGAAGTTAAAAATTTCAACAAGTTCAAATAGATCCTACAAACTATCACAAGAGTTTTTTACAAAAAGATGATTGAGAAACTTTGATGTGGAAAACAATGTCCAAAGACTGATCCACCAAAAAGTATAAATTGGAAAGAATAAATAGATGGTGAAAATAGCATGAACAACTAAAAATGATTAAGATCAAAAAACAAACTCAAGTAATTTGAGAAAGCTTGCTTAGTTGAAGATGTTGAAGCTTCCAAACCAAAGATTTGAGCTTGCTTAGTTGAAGATGTTGAAGCTTCCAAACCAAGGATTTGATCTTGCAATATTTGGAGAACACTTGGAAGAAAAAACTAAGAAATTTTCTCTTAGATTTGCAGGAGGGATTTTGAATTTGAAATGTGGAATGCTTTCATGAAGAGAATGAGTGCTATTTATAGGCAAAAAGGTCATTTTAAATTATTTCAAAATAATATATTATTCTAACCTCATCATCATAATAATTTAATATTCAATAAAATATAATTTTTTTATTAAATAAATATTAAATTTAAGCAGTCAAAATTCAGCTATTCACATGGGCAAGTCAAAAATAATCAAATATGACTCTTAATATATTCAAAGCATGTAGCATGCATTCATTATTAAAATCAGCTAATGTTTCAAAAGTCATAATAAATTCAATTTTAATCAAATGTAAGTCATGTGACCTATCAAATTAAAGGAAAAAATCCAAGGAATCCATTGGAGATGAAATCAGGTATAAATTCCTTGATTATAAAATGACTTTGGCTAAAATACAAAATTTCATATATTTTTGTTAATTTTGACATGTGACATTTAAATATTATGATACAATTTATATATAATCATACATATATGTTAATTATCATATAACCTTCAAATTATATTAAAATATTTAATTATATTAAGTAATTAAAATAATTACACTTAATAGTCATTATCATTTATTATTTTGACAATTCAAATGTTATGTATGAAATATATATTTGAATGTTAATTAGATAGAGATTTATATAAATTAACCTCATTAAAATAATATGTTAAGTTGTGAGAAAATTGATTCATGCCAATGAATAAATGCATATAACCTAAAATATTATATTTTGAGCTTCACATTATCAAATTTGATCTATCTTTCATTCTTTTACTCTTGCAATTTCCTCAAACATATTATGAGATGTATTGGATATGTAATTAGCAATTTATATATCACATAAAACATTCATTAGAACATCAAGCAGTTTGTTGTCATCAAAATTGATCGGATTGAACATAAGGCTTATTAAGCCAACAAATTGCACCATAAGGCTTTGAGAGGGATTTTGATTTTGGATTTGATCATGGGTTCTAATCATTTGGTTTGGAATTTGGATTTGGATTTGATAAATGATTGAGGGATTGAATTGATCTTGGTGAAAATAAATTGAATTTGGTTAAGGCTAAGTTCATAAGATGAAATCAATGAGCTTAGGAAGGGTTTTGATTTTTGGATTTGATTATGGGTTTCAATCATTTGCTTTGGAATTTGGATTTAGATTTGGTATTTGAGATGAATTTGAGCTTTGGTTTGAGGAGGAAAGCATTTATATGGTTTAGGCTATAGGTAGGTAAGTCTTCTTAAGTCCTTAAGGCATAACCTATTCCTATGGCTAACCCTTTTAAGTCTCTAGGCTTTGGTTAAGTGTTCACCTAATCACTAGAAGTATCTTAAGACTAATGAGCTCTCAGTGTCTACAAGAGTCCTAGATCTATGATGAAAAAGTTGAGAAATCGCTCCAAAAATTAAGTCAACAAGAGCAGTGTTAGCAAAACTCCCTATAGGAATCGCATGACTAATCTTAAGTTGAGCTAAGTCCTCCACAAAACTCTCTTAGTAGTCGTCTTTAGGTCAGGTTCAATATATTTTGGCACTGATAAGTTACCCTTATGGTCATTCTCGCTTTGGGAGATGTAAGTCTACTACACATTTCTTTATTTGCACATGATGGGCACAGGTTGGGTTCGATCTATTGTACATCAATTGGTCACCTAGTGGCTGGTCCCTACTTAGGAAGATGTAAGTCTACTATGCTTTCTTCATGGTACAACCATTGCACATCGAAAGGCACCCCTTAGGTCAGATAGTCTTACCCTTCTACCTGTAGACTACCCCTTTAGATCGGTAAATCTAAGATAGGCTAAGGCCGACAGAGCCCCTTCTCTGTGCGGTCCATTGCACACCGATGGGATCCATCAAATCAAATTAATCCTGACTAGTATTGAGTTGACATAAGTTTTTAGCTGCATTGACTTAGTAGTCACCTTTGATTTGTTGTGCCATCAGCAAGTCACCACAATGATTGTTCCCCATTTTGAAAGATGTAAGTCGATCGCTTTCTTTAGCACAACCCTTGCACGAAGGTAACCCCAGGTCGATAGTCCTACGTGGTGGTAGACTATACCTTTGGGTTTATAAATCTGAGATAGGGCAAGGCCAACATAGCCGCTTCTCAGTGGGTCCATCGCACACCAATAGGGTCCACAACTTAACAAACCAAATTAAATTAAATCAAATCAAATCAATATAAAGAAAATTAATCATCAAGACAACTCTTGAGTTAAGGTAAGATCATCAATGGCACTCTGTCAGTAATTACCTTAGGTCAGGTTTGATTGGTTGTGCCATTAACAGATCACCCCAATGACTAATCCCTACTTTGGAAGACATAAGTCTGATACACTTTCTTCCAAGTACAGTCGTTGCACACCGAAAGGCAACACTTAGGTTAGATAGCCCTACCCTATGGAAGGTGAACTAGCCCTTTGGATTGGTAAATCTAAAATAGGACAAAGCATATGTGGCTCCTTCTTAGTGGGTCCATCGCACACAAATAGGATCCATAATAAACCAAATTCAAAACCAACCTTTCTACTAGAGTCAAATTAAACATATCGAACAAACCAAAATTCACCCCAGCGAGGTCCAAATCAGATTAGTCTCCCTGGTAGAGCCTAAATCAAAATCTAAATCTAATAAATTCAACCAGGCTTATGTCCCCAATGGATGAACCCTCAATTCAAAATCATTCTCCCCAGTAGAGCCTTAGAAATCCAATCAAATCCTTATCCCCGGTGACAGCCCAAACTTTCCTTGGAAGCGTTCACATTCTCAATCCCTAGTAGATTTAAATCCATATCCCTGCCAGATATGCTTCAACATCAATTAAAATAAAATAAATTAAAATTAATTCAATCTTGATCCCCAGTGGATTATAGATTCTTATCCTTAGTGGAGACACACCAAAACTAATCATATTCACAATCAAACTCAAATCCATATCCTCAACGAATAGCTTGAACCTACTTCCCTAGTGGAAGGTTCATATACTCAATCCTTAGTGGATTTCTTCTTTTATGCCCTCAGCATAAACCTCTCACATGTCATGCCCAATGCATGTGTGATCCCTTAGTGGATCTCCTTCATGTCCTTAACATGAAATTCCAACCAAATCTACTTTGTTCACTTATTCCATTGGCATAAGTTGAGTTGTATTACACTAAGATCATGATTCTATCTACCTTTCAGACTTAGACATAGATCATTTTCGTTAGTATTTGCAATCCTTTGGATGTTGTTGATCATCTCGATCAATGTCAATATGTGCAGTGTGCCTTGTCAGTTACACCACACCTATTGTGGGTCCTTTTGTTTACCTCACTTTTGGAGTGAGTTCTCAACCTCTTCTTCTTAGGCCTATGAGTCTTCTAAGCACTAAGACATCCTTAGTCATAAAATACTTCTAGAAATTAGGTGAACACTTAACCTAAGCCTAAAGACTTAGAGGGTTAACCATAGGATTACGCTATGCCTTAGAAATTAAAGAGGCTCACCCACTCTATTGCCTAAATCTGACATATGTTCACCTTCTCTAACCAAACCTCAAATTCAATTCAAATATCAAAATCCAAATTCAAATCCAAATCAAATGATTGAAGCCCATTATCGAATCCAAAATTAAAATCCTTCCTAAGCCCCATGATTTATCTTATGGACTTAGCCTTAGCCAAATCCAAATCAATCCAAATTCAACTAATTTTCTAGAAGATCAATTCAAACCTTATATCAATTTATTAAATTCAAACACAAACTCAACTTCAAATCATGACTTGAACCAAAATCCAAATCAAATAAAATCTAAATCGAAACTCTTAAGCCAATTTCATCAACTTTGCCACATCTCATCCAAATAAAACTTAACTCAGTTGATTTTCTTATAAATTAATCAATCCTTCAATCAGCACTTCAAGCCATACCAAAATCTATAATCAAATCAAGCTAAGATTAAACTTAACTAACCCATTTGACCCAAAATATTCAAATAAGCTCCAAATCACCTAAGTCCAAATAAAATCAAATTAAATCAAAATTAAACTAAATTAAATTGAATCAAAAACATAAAATCAATGCATAAACACAAATAGAATAAAAAAGAAATCAGGATGGTACATAAAATAGCAAATAGGTCATTTCACCTAGAGTTGACCTATGTGGGCTCCACTAAGACAAAAGTCTACAAATTAAAATTTGATCTAATTGAGCCACTCCAAAGACTCAAATCATCAAATGAACATTTTTGAGTTTAAAACTAAACAAATCTAAAGTTAATGAAGATCCAAATGGGTTGATTTGGCCAACCTAAGTAGAAATGATCCAATTAAATCTAAATTCAAATTAAATAGAAAATTAATTCAATTCAAACATCCAAAATAATTTTAAATTTATAATTAGATAAAATTTAGCCAACCATTAGATTTAATTTAATATATTTGATCATTTAACTCAAATAAGTCCAATGTGGCCCATTAAGCCCAATTTTGGTCAAAATGGGCTTAATTCTAAAACTACATCAAATCAAGTGAGTTCAATTACTCTGAATCATCTTAAACACTTATTCAAACAAGAGTGTAACCCAAACAAATGATAATTGAGCCAAATTGATCATTTGAATCAATGAAGCCCAACTGAAACAAAATATAACTAGAAAGCTAACCAAACTATAAAAATTAGAAAATCAATCATATAACAAAAAAAAAAACTATCAACATTGTCATTGTATAATTAAAATAGAAATATAATTAAATTTGAAAATCAAATATAAATTTGGTTAAAATTATATCGAAATAATTAACTACTAAATAAATAATAAATATACAATTTGAATAATCATTAATTATAGTATATATAATTTATAAACTTTAGTTAAATTAAAACTATAATATCAAAATTATTAAAAATTATGAAGATTTATAAATAAAAAAAGAGTAAGTCTAAAAAAACAATAACAAAAAAAATTCCATCTTTAGTCATGTGACACCAAGAGAAAAAATATAGGTATATTTATTAAGCATGTATGCTATCATTCTCACACCACATTTATCACATTAAAAAATAAAATAAAATAATAATAAATTTGGACATCACTCTTTTAATAAAGCTAGCAAAAGCATCAAGTCTCTTTTTATTTCACATGAATCTCAAATAAATATTTTAATTTTCTATTCAAATGAAAACCTGCTCTCTAGATTTAAAAGAAAATAAAATAAAATAAAATATCTTATCTTACCACTTGGAACCTTGAGCCATCTCTCTCACTCTCTCTCTCTCTCTGCTCTTCTCTCTCTCATCTCTACAGCCTCCCATCCCTGAGTAAAAAAAATAGCAATCACGGCTTGAGACTCCTTTCCATGTTTCTGCTACCGAATACCATCTCCCCCTACATTTTCATCCCCATGAACTGGATGGGCATAAGAGAGAAAGCGGTGCTCTTTCTCCCTTGCATACAGAGCCTCTCATCCTAACCATTTCTAAGGGAAGCCTGACCTCTCTCGGATCTTCTTTTATGGAACCAATTTAAAACCAACATTCCTAGTGGAGTTAATCTAAAAATATTGAACAAACTAAACTTCACCCCAGTGAGGTGCAAATCAGATTAGTATCTCTGGTGGAGCCTAAATCAAAATATAAACCTAACAAATTTAACCAGGCTTACATCCCCAATGGATGTACCCTCAATTTAAAATCATTCTCTCTAGTGGAGCCATAAGAAATCCAATCAAACTCTTATCCCTAGAGCAGTCCAACCCCGCTTCCCTAGTGGAAGGTTCACATTCTCAATCCCTAGCAGATTCAAATCCATATCCCTAGTGGATATGCATCCATATCAATTAAAATAAAATAAATTAAAATTAATTCGATCTTGATCCCCAGTGGGTTACATATTCTTATCCCTAGCAGAGACATAATAAAACAAATCATATTCACAATCAAACTCAAATCCATATGTCTAGTGGATAGCTTGAACTTGCTTCCCTAGTGGAGGGTTCCTATACCCAATCCTCGGTGGATTTCTCCTTTTATGCCCTCAGCATAAACCTCTCACATGTCATGCCCAATGCATGTGTGATCCCTTAGCGGATCTTCTTTCATGTCCTTAACATGAAATTCCAACCAAATCTACTTTGCTCTCTTATGCCCTTGGCATAAGTTGAGTTGCATTGCACTAAGATCGTGATTCTATCTTCCTTCTAAACTTTGGCATAGATCATTTTCATTAGTACTTGCAATCTTTTGGATGTTGTTGATCATCTCGGTCAATGCCAATATGTGTGGTGTGCCTTGTTAGTTACACCACACCTATTGGGGGTCCTTTTGTTGACCTCACTTTTGCAGTGAGTTCTTAACATCATTTTCTTAGACCTATGAGTCTTCCAAACACTAAGACTTCCTTAGTCATAAGACACTTCTAGCAATTAGGTGAACACTTAACTTAAGCCTAAAGACTTAAAGGGTTAACCATAGATTAGGCTATGCCATAGGGATTAAGGAAACTCACCTACTCTATAGCCTAAATCCAACCTTTCTTCACCTTCTCAAACCATAACTAAAATTCAATTCAAATATAGATATCTAAATTCAAATCAAAATCAAATGTTTGAAGCCCATGATTGAATCTAAAATCAAAATCCTTCTTAAGCCCTATGATTTATCTTATAGACTTAGACTTTACTAAATCCAAATCAATCCAAATTCAATTGATTTTCTCAAAGATCAACTCAAACCTTCAATCAATTTATCAAATTCAAACTCAAACTCAACTTTAAATCATGATCCAAACCTAAATCAAAATAAAAAAAAATCCAAATCCAAACCCTTAAGCCAATTTCATGGAGTTAGTGAAATCTCATCCAAATAAAAGCTAACTCAATTGATTTTCTCATAAATTAATCAATCCTTTAATCATCACTTCAAGACATACCAAAATCTACAATCAAATCAAGCTAAGGTCAAACATAACAAAACCCATTTGACCCAAAATATACAAATAAGCTCCAAATCACCTAAGTCCAAATAAAATTAAATTAAATCAAAATTAAACTAAATTAAATTGAATCAAAAACATGAAATCAATGCATAAACACAAACAAACTAAAAAAGAAATCAAGATGGGACCCAAAATAAAAAATAGGTCATTTGACTTAGAGTTGACCCACATGGGCTCCATTAAGACAAAAGTCAACAAATTAAAGTTTGATCAAATTGAGCCACTCCAAAGACTCAAAATTATCAAATTAACATGTTTGAGTCTAAAACTAAGAAAATATAAATTTAATGAAGATCCAAATGGGTTGATTTGGCCACCTAATGCAAGTAAACCCAGATGGATGCTATTAAATCTAAATTCAAATTAAATTGAAAATTAATTCAAATCAAACATGCAAAATCATTTTAAATTTATAATTAGATAAAATTTGGCTAAGCATTGGGTTTAATTTAATAAATTTGCTAATTTAACTCAAATAAGTTCAACGTGGCCCATTAAGCCCAATTTTGGTCAAAATGGGCTTAAATCTAAATCTACATCAAATCAGGTAAGATGAATTACTCCAAATCATCTTAAATACTTAATCAAACTTGAGTGTAACCCAAACACACCATAATTGAGCCAAATTCATCATTTAAATCAATTAAGCCAAACTGAAATAAAATATAATTAACAAGCAAATCAAACTATCAAAATTAGAAAATCAATCATATAACAAAAAAAATAAACAACATTGTCATTGTTTAATTGAAATAGAAATATAATTAAATTTGAACATCAAATATAAATTTGATTAAAATTAAATCAAAATAATTTACTACTAATAAATACTCAATTTGAATAATAATTAATTATGGTATATATAATTTATAGACTTCACTTAAATTAAAACTATAATATCAAAACTATTAAAAAGTATGAAGATTTATAAATAAAAAAAGGAATAAGTCTATAAAATACACAATAACAAAAAAAATTCCATCCTTAGTCACGTGACACCAAGACAAAAAAATTTTTTTTTTTATCAAGAATGTATGTTATCATTCTCATGCCACATTTATCCCATTAAAAATTAAAATAATATAATAATAAATTTGGACATCACTCTTTTATTAATGCTAGTAAAATCATCAAGTCTTTTTTATTTCACGTGAATCTCAATAAATTTTTTCATTTTCAATTCAAATGAAAACCTACTCTCCAACTTTAAAAAAGATAAAATAAAATATTTTATTTTACCCGCTTGGAGCACACAAGCCATCCATCTCTCTCTCTCTCTCTCTCTATCCATATAGAGCCTCCCATCCCTGACAAAAAATAAAAATATAAAACAACAATCATGGGCTGAGACTCTTTTCCATGTTTCTACTATCGAATACCATCTCCTCCTCCATTTTCATCCCCATGAACTGGACAAGAACAAGAGAGAAAGTGGAGCTTTTTCTCCCTTGCGTATAGAGCCTCTCATCCTTGCCATTTTTTAAGAGAAGCCCGACCTCTCTCGCATCTTCCTTCATTCAAGAGCAGTCAAAGCCATCCTTGCATCTCATTCCATCAGATCGAAGGCTAGTCACATGGGATTGGAGTCCCTTTGTTCATCTGTCTTCACTCTCCATATCGTTCATCCGTCTTCACTCTCCATATCATGCAGCAAAAGATCTCATCCTCTTGCCATTCTGCTTCCTCCCCTGATTGATTCAAAGGCTAGCCACACACCTCCCTCTCTTTACAGGCAAAGATCAAGCGAGACTCATGCCTGACACTCTTATCCATAGGAAAGCTTCATCCCCAAGCCCATAGGTCAAGAGGCACTATAACCTGTGAGAATATTCATCGCTCCAACTCAATGCAAAATCTAGTCCTCTTTAAACTCTTTCTGGCTACAGGCATTCTTCTCATCCCTCTCATTTTTAGTTCAACAGTATCATGCTATAGCATCGAGCCTATCTCCACTCGCCCTCTTCCTCTATTAGGCAGCCAACACTTGATCTTCTCTATATTTCCTTACAAAATTACTATCGTAACTTTAATCTCTTTATATGTTGAACCTCCTTTCCTTCTTTTAGCCTGCATTCCACTACCTCCAATTCTCCATCCCCTCCATTGGCCAGATTTGAACTACTCTTCTACACAACCCAAGTGTATGTAAGGGAGATATTTCCTCCAGCTTTCTTCTAACTATTTTTTCCATGAGAATGATGAAGCTCTAGTAAGTAGCAGTTGTGAGTGAGCTTATGGGATATTTAGTGAGGAGGCAAGCTTAGAAACATAAGCTCTCTGTCTCACAAAGCTCAAATTGACCAATTCAACGAACACTATCTTCAATTAGTGAGGAAGCATTTAAAGTGAACCATATGAGCAAAGAAAAGGAATGCTAGAAGTATTGATCCAACCCAACAAGCATCTCAATAGGCTTCGTTTCTTTTAAACGAAGCCACTTCATCGGAATCCACCAGACATTAGCTCTAGTGAGGTATAATTCTTAAACACTGAAAGCCTTAGAGATCTTATATTTGATGTGTAATGGGAGCATCAGATCCAACCTTTAGAACCGCACTTTACTTTTTTTTTAATCCTATAGAGTTTAGAGACAAAAGCAAAAGCTTTATTTTATGTGTTTGAAATGAATAGTTTTGATTAGTCTGAATGAAATAGTGATTTGATTCCATCTATCAAGCTATGATTAACTCGTGGGCCATTTGATTTTTGATTGAATGATAATGATTAATCCACCTTATTTTATTTATTATTAAATTCAATCAAATCTAAAAAAAGGAGTTAATCAATCTTAAGAATTCGAAACAAAACAAAAAAAAGAAATAATATGTGATCAAACAAAAAAAGTGCAAATTAAATTTTCATAAAATCTAAGTAAAACTTAGTATAAAAAGAGAAAAAAATTAACTAAACCAATAATATTATAAATATTATAATCAAATATAAAAAGTTGTTTGAACATAATTTATGAAAGTTAATTATAAAATCAATTTAATCTACTATTGTTATATGTTGATTCTAAAATCAAAAAGAAAATTTAGTTATGTGACATATCCTTAATTATAATTAACTCAAATATTACAATTAACTAAGCTTTATTTGATTAGTATTCATATAAAATTTTGGAGGAATTCTTAACTAATTCAAATCACATTTTAAATAAATATATATATATATATATATATATATATATATATATATCACATCCCTTGGGACATAGACAAGAAAAAAACATGAGCAAACTTGTATAATTCATATTCTAAATATCATAATCAAATCAAATAAACATAAAATTAAGTACAAACACGAAATTTATTAAATCATATCCAATTACTCCAAATTTCAATCAATACCAATATAAGTTAAAAAAAATAAAATCCAAATAAACAAACCTATTGAAGTAAGATAAGAGAATAATCATTAAGCTAAAGAGATAATCATTTATATAAACTAAATGCTAAATTTAAGTTAAACCCTTAACTAGAATTCAAATGAAAGAACACATTAAACTTCAAATAAATCATAAGTAAATTAAAATACATTCACCAATCCAAATCAAACTCAAATAAAATAATAAAAATCAATGAATTTAAACAAACATTGAAATGACAATAATCATATGAAAAAAAAAAAAAAAAAAAAAGATTAGATATTAAAGATATTGAATTATCAAAATTTAATTAAATCAAAATATCTAATCCAAAATTAATCAAAATATATGAAATTAAATAAACTTAAACTTCATTAGATATAAAGGATATTGAATTATCAAAATTTAATTAAATCAAAATATCTAATCCAAAATTAATCAATCAAAATAAATGAAGATTATGTAAACTCAAATTTTAAAAATCTAATTTAAATCAAGCAAACATTAATCAAATAAAATCAATCACATAAATTCAAATGGGCTAATTAAGATACTTAAGGACCTTAGTTAGACTTTTAAGGAGTTAGGATGTAGAATATGCTGAGTTCCATCCAAAAATGGAATTCATTATACTCTTCATTCTTGAAAATCTAAATACCACTTTAACTAAATAAAAGTAAAATAAAAATGGAAAATAAATTATTAAATCACTTAAATTGAAACCAGCTAAAGGAAAATTTTAAACAAATTCAAACTCCAAATGAAACTTAAACTAAAGAAGCCTAGTAATGTTTTGTCACACAAACCCTTTTTTCACACACGAGAATACTAGGTCACCGACCTTAGAATTAGGTTAGGTCGATGTGTTGATTGTATGGTTGATGTTGGGTTTTGTTTTGTGATGTAATATTTTTAGGTTGGATGTTAGAAATATGGATCATAGGTTGGACGTTAGGTTGTTGATTGTATAACATTATTTTTTGCAAGGGATTGTGCTTAAGAGGCCGGTTAAAAATAAATATAAATGCTCTCTTTGGAGGTTACTTAAGCCCATAAGCATAATCCATGTTAGACAGGGCTTGGTTACCCATGTGTTAGTTCAAATTATATAACTACTTTGGTTTTATGTGTGTTTAGCTAACACTTATTTGTGTATTTAGATTTACTTTTCCTATTTTTAATATAATTTTGCATTATGAATTAGGATTAGTGCTATGGGGTTTAGGATAAGCAAAGATGGTCCTGGGTGCCATGTGATTCCTTAAAGCCTACCACATCAAAAGAAGCAAAGATATGAAGAAATGAAGGAGACATGAATAATGAATACTTGAAGACCCCATAGCATTTATTATTTGTAATTGTAATTATTATATTATATACTAGGTTGTATATGGGTAGAGGCTACCCATTTTCTCTTCTGGGTGAAAATTCGATCGACCTTTTTTATTCTTTTATGGTAGTCTATAAAATTGTTTGATGTTGTATTTAGATTACACATTAGAAACAACATGCCTTTCTTAGTTTCTTATATGTTTAATGCTTTAATGTGTGGCTTGGATGTGATAAGGCTCTAGGATAAAATTAATTTCTCTACCCCAAATAATAACTCGCAATTAATATTTAAAATAACTCATAACCTCACCATAAAGCCTAGGTTCTAAATAAGAAAATTAAAATATTTAACAATCCCTTAGTTGAATGGTTGAATGTCTCATAACATGCATGCATATTCTTTCTCTCTTGAACATGAAGGATCTCCATCCTTGCACGAGAGGGGAATGCTTGACCTGTGAGGGCATCCCTTGTGGTGGAGAACACCATCTTCTAGCTGACGTGACCCATAACCTATTTTCATCATGCATATAAGCATCAAAATCCTAAAGCCTTTCTCAAAATGAAGTGTCAAAATTGAAATAAAATTTGAAAAGATTTTGCTTTTGTAGATTAAGTCATTATTCATACCACTCATCCTCTAGTATCTTAGGGAGTGGATTTAAGGACTCTAGCCTCTTTCTAAATAATAACTACCATAGCTATCTTGCAACTCAAAAGACTTGCCTACATGAATTTAAAGCATAAGAGGACATAGTACATTCTAAAGGTTGTAAGCCCTAAACCTAAATTAAATAAAATAAAATAAACCAAAAATAAACATAAACCTAAAAAAATAAAACCTAAAAATAAACTAAAAATAAAATAAAAGCCTAAACCTAAACCTAAAAAAAAAAATCTAAACCTGAAAAATAAAATAAAAATAAAACTAGACTAAAAAATAAAACTAAACCTAAACCTAATCCTAAAAAGTAAACTAAAATAAAAAACCTAAACTAAAATAAATAAACCTAAGATAAATAAACTAAAATAAATTAAAATAAAAATAAACCCTAAATCCTAAACCCTGAACCTTAAAACCCTAAACTCTAAAAGCCTCAAACCTAAACCCTAAGCCCTAACCCTAATAAACTAAAAACGTAAACCTAAACTAAATAAAACCAAAAAATAAAATAAATAAAAAAACCTAAACCAAAATAAAATAAAAACATAAACTAAAATCTAAACCTAAACCTAAACAAAAACATAAACCTAAGAAGAAAAAAACAAAAAAAACTAAACTAAAATAAATAAATTAAAACTTAAACTAAACTAAAAAAAATAAAAACCTAAATAAAATAAAAAACAAAACCTAAAATAAAGATAAAATAAAATAAAAACTAAAAAAAAACCTAAACCTAAATAATAAACCTAAACATAAAACCTAAAAATAAATAAAAAATAATAACCTAAACCCTAAACAAAAAAAACCCTAAACCAAAAATAAAAATAAAAAAAGCGTAAATAAGAAGATAAAACCTAAACCTAAAGCTAAAATAAGCTAAACAATAAATAAAACCAAAACCTAAACAATAATAAACTAAACTAAAATAAATAAAACCTAAACCTAAACCTAAAATAAACTAAACATAAACCTAAACCAAAACTAAATAAAATAAAATAAATTAAAAATAAACCTAAATCTTAACTAAAAAATAAAACCTAAAAATAAATCAATAATAAAATTAAACACTAAACCTAAACCTGAAAATAAAAAATAAAACCTAAACCTAAAAAATAAATTAAAAATAAAACTAAACTAAAAAAAACCCTAAACCTAAAAAATAAACCTTAAAAATACACTAAAATAAAAAACCTAAACTAAAATAAATAAACTTAAAATAAATAAACTAAACTAAATAAAAATAAAAATAAACCTAAATAAAAAATAAACTAAACTAAATTAAATAATAAATTTAACTAAATAAACTTAAACCTACTAGTTTACTTAATTTAAAAAAAAATAAACACTAACCCTAAACCCTAAAACCTAAAACTAACCCTAAACCCTAAACTTTAAACCCTTAACCTATAACCTTAAACCGTAAACCCTAAACCTACAACCCTAAACCAACAACTCTAAACCCTAAAACCCTAAACCCTAAACCAACAACCCTAAACCCTAAACCCGTAACCCTAAATCCTACAACCCGAAACCCTAAACTAAACCACAAACCCTAAACCCTATACCCTAAACCCTAAATGCTAAACCCTAAAAACCTAAAAACATAAAAACCTAAACCTAAAAAAAATAAATAAATAAAAAACCTAAGCCCATAAAAAATAATAAATAAATAAAATAAAAACCTAAGCTAAAACCTAAACCTAAACCTAAACCTAAAAATAAAATAAAACAAAAAAATAAAAACTAAACTAAAAGAAAATAAATAAAAACCCAAACTAAACTAAAAAAGAAAATAAACCTAAAAATAACAAACCTAAATATAATAAAAACTAAATGAAAAATAAAAACAAAATGAACCTAAAATAAAATAAAATAAAACTAAATAAAACCTAAACCTAAAAATAAAACCTAAAAGTAAATAAAAATTAAACCTAAACCCTAAACTAAAAAAACCTAATGCTAAAATAAACGAAAATAAATAAAACCTAAACCTAAATCAAAAATAAACTAAACCTAAACCCTAAACTAAATAAAATTAAATAAACTAAAAATAAACCTAAACCTAAACTAAAAAATAAAACCTATAAATAAACCAAAAAAACCTAAAACCTAAACCTAAACTTAAAAATAAAAAATAAAAATAAAATAAACATAAAAAATAAAAAATAAAGTAAATAAAGTAAATAAACCTAAACCTATCAGTTTACTTAACTTAAAATAAGAAACCCTAAACCTTGAATCCTAAACCCTAAACTATAAACCCTAAACCCTAAAACTAACTCTAAACCGTAAACCCTAAACATGCAACCCTAAACCATAAAGCCTAAACTAACCCAAAACCCTAAACTGTAAGCAAACCTAAAACCCAAATCCCTAAAGCCTAAACCCTAAACCCTATCCCTGAACCCTAAACCATAAACTCTAAACCCTAAACCCTAAAACCTTAAATCCTAAACCCTAAATTAACCTAAAACCTAAAACCCTAAACCCTAAAACCTAAACCTAAACCCTAAATTTAAACCCTAAACCTTAAACCCTAACCCTAAACCTAAACCTAAATTCAAACCTAAAAAAAGTCTAAAACCTAAAGCTAAAAAACACTAAACCCTAAACCCTAACCTAAAACTAAAAAATAAATGCTAAAATCTAAACCTAATCCCTAAACCTAAACTAAAACCTAAAAAACTTAAACCTAAACTAAATAAAACCTAAAATAAAATAAATAAAAAATCTAAACCAAAAAATAAAATAAAATAAAAAATAAATAAAATTAAACTAAACTAAACCTAAACCAAAATAAACTAAATAAACCTAAACTAAATAAAATAAAAATAAATAAATAAAAACCTAAACCTAAATAAATTAAAAAATAAAATAAAAAAACCTAAATAAAAATAAACCAAAAAAAAATAATAAAAATAAACCTAAAATAAAAAATAAATAAATAAAATAAATAAAAAAATAAACCTAAATAAAAATAAACAAAATAAATAAATAAAACCTAAACCTAAAAAACTAAACTAAACTAAAACCTAAAAAAATAAATAAAAAAAAAAAATAAATAAAAATAACCTAAATAAAAAAAAACCTAAAATAAACCTAAATAAACCTAAAAAATAAACCTAAACCAAAAATAAAAAAAAAAAAAAAAAAAAAAAAAAAAAATAAAACTCAACTAAAAAAAAATAAACCTAAACCTAAACCTAAACTTAAAAATAAACTAAAATAAAAACCTAATCTAAATAAATAAACCAAAATAAATAAACTAAACTAAATAAAAATAATAAACATAAATAAAAATAATAAACATAAATAAAAATAAAATATAAAATAAACTGAAATAAATAAAAAATAATCTAAATGAACTAAACAAACCTATGCCTACCAGTTTACTTAATTCAAAAAAAGCCCTTAAACCCTATGCTAACTCTAAACCCTAAAACCTAAACCTTAAAAACCATAAGCCCTATAGCCTTAACACTAAACCGTAAATGTTAAACCCTAAACCCTAACATTAACCCCTAAACCCCAAAACCCAAAATGCTAAAATCCTAAACACTAAACTCTAAACCCTAAAAACCTAAAAACATAAACCTATATTAAATAAAACCTAAAAATAGAATATATATAAAAACCTAAACATAAATGAAGTAAAAAATTAAATAAATTGAACTAGAAACTTAAACCTAAAAATAAAATAATATAAATAAAAACTTAAACTAAACTAAAAAATAAAATAAGCCTAAGAATAAAAACCAAAATAAAATAAAAACTAAATGTAAAATAAAAATAAAATAAACCTAAAATAAAATAAAATAAAAACCTAAATCTAAAAATAAAACATAAAGATAAATAAAATATAAAACCAAAACCCTAAACTAAAAAAAATCTAAACCTAAATAAAAAAATAATCAAAATAAAATAAACCCACACCAAAACTAAAATAAATAAAACATAAACCTAAACCTAAACCTAAACCAAAACTAAATAAAATAAAATAAAAATAAACCAAAACCTAAACTAAAAAAAATAAACTTAAAAATAAAAATAAACTAAAAAAATAAACCTAAAAATAAACCTAAAATAAAACTAATACCTAAACCTAAAATAAAATAACACTAACTAAAAAATAAACCTAAACTTTAAACTTTAAACCCTAACCTTAAACCCTAAACTTTAAACTTTAAAGCATAAACCGTAAAACCTTAAACCCTAAACTTTAAACCCTAAACCCTAACCTTAAACCTTAAACCATAAACCCCAAACCATAAACCTAAACCTAAAGTAACTAAATAAATTAAGAAATAAACATAAACCCTAAAACCTAATAAACCTAAACCTAAACCTAAACCTTAAGAATGGGCAGAACTTTGACGATAAGAACATCACCATCAACCAAGCTCAGTTTAGATCTAGCGATAGAGGTGAAGGCAGAGGCAGCGATTATCACAGTGGTGGTGGGGGATCTGGTGGTGCTAATGGATATGGAGGTGGTGGTCAGACCAATGGTGCTTATGGAGGTGGGAGGAACGATAGAGGTTACTACCACAGAGGGAGAGATCGAGTATATGATAGTGGATCTCGCTTTTTGAGAGGCCTCAGAGGTTCTGATGGGAACTGGAGAAACTGAAGATCAGTTGATCTGATCTACTCCATATGGAACTCTATCTTTTTAATCTAGGATTTTTGATTTATTCTTTGTTCGATCATTTTTGATCAATGTCATCGCTTGTATCTTAGAAAACTTGGTGTGTTACTTGGTTGATGAAATCAAAAAGAGAAAATGTTAAATATAAATTTATTATTTATTAAAAAAAACCAAAAACCTTATACCCTAAACTAAAACTTGAACCCTAAACCTAAAACTTAGGCCTTAAACCCTAGACCCTAAACCTTAAAATCCGTAAACCCTAAACCCTAAACCAAAATCCTAAACCTTAAAACCCTAAACCCTAAACCCTAAACCCTAAACCATAAAACCTATACCCTAAACCTTAAACCCTAAATCATAAACCCTAAACCCTAAACCCCAAACCCTAAACCCTAAACCCTAAACCCTATACCCTATACCCTAAACTAAACTCGAAACTCGAAACCCTAAAAAGCTAAAAACCTAAACCTAAACTAAATAACACCTTAAAATAAAATAAATAAATAAACCTAAACCAAAAGTAAAAAATAATCAATAAAATAAAATAAAAACATAAACTAATACCTAAACCTAAACCTAAACCTAAAAAATATAATAAAAATTTAAAATAAAACTAAAATAAAATAAATAAAAACTTGAACTAAACTAAAAAATAAAAAACCTAAATGAAATAAAAACTAAACCTAAATTATAAATAAAATAATCCTAAAATAAAATAAAATACAAACTAAATAAAACCTAAACCTAAAAAATAAACCTAAAAAATAAAACCTAAAAGTAATAAAAAATAAAATCTAAACCCTAAACTAATAAAAAAACCTAAACCTATAAAAAAATAAAATAAACATATCATAAACAATAAACTAAACTAAAATAAATAAAATCTAATCCTAAAATAAACTAAACCTAAACCTAAACCTAAATTAAAATAAATTAAAAAACCTAAACCTAAATTAAAAAAAACCTAAAATAAACCTAAAAAATAAACTAAAACATAAACTTAAAAATATAAAACCTAAACTAAAAAAAAATAAATAAATAATAAAAAAAAAAATATAAAATGAAAGTTAAAATAAACCTAAATCAAATAAACTTAAAAATAAACTAAAATAAAAAAAACCTAAACTAAAATAATAAACTAAATAAATAAATAAATAAATAAAATAAAAATAAAAATAACATAAAACTAAAATAAATAAAATTAATTAAATAAATTTAAACCTACCGGTTTTAATTTAAAATTAAAATAAAAAAATAAAAATAAAACCCTAACCCTAAACATAACCCCAAACCCTACCTCCTACTAACCTACCATAAACCTAAAAGACTCCCCACTAAACTCTAAACCACCCTAAAACTCCCCCTAAACCACAAACCTAAACTACCAAAACCCTAAACCTACTAAATGAAATAAAACAAAATTAAAATTTAAAATCTAAAACCAAAATAAAATAAACCCCCCCAACCTCTCCCCCCCACTAAAACCCTAAACTTTATTTTCCACCTTCGATCACGGTTTGGTGATTCTTGAATCATTTTCCTCTTTCTTTTCATCATTTTTTTGGTTTGCATAAATTTTCTGTTTGGCTTTTTTAATTGATCCTTTTGGTTCTTAAGTGGCACCATTTTCCATGGAATCTACAAATACTTGGGAAAACTAAATGCTCTTTCACGGGGCTTCAATTGTTTAGAATAGCTAAACCTTTTACCTTTAAATCCTTCCTTATAAGGATTCTTCAACTTTGATATTTCTTTAAACTGGGTATGACCTTCAAAGGTGTTTTTATTATGTGCTTTATGATTTGGAAATTAAAAAACTAGCAATTTCTAATCATTACAAAACTCATGATGTCTCATAATGTTTTGTTACTCATCCACATCTTGGGAAGCAAGTGGGTAAAGATCCTAAGGTTGCTAGAAATATTGGAGATTTAAAAAGTGATAAAAGAAAAACTGCTTTAAATGAAAAGGATAATGGTGCTATGAATGAAATTATTGAAGTTTCTATTGTTGTTCCTAATGTTTCTAATGGTGTTCCCAATGTAAGTGGTAGTGATAAGCTTGTTAAAAATTCATCTAAAACTATTTTGGAGAGTAATCAAGTTTCAACTACTATTATTTTTATTATTCCTGAAAATTTGCAAGTGGATGATTTTTTTTATTTTAGTTTCATTCTAAGGAGATTTGTGTTGCTAAAAATCTAGAGAATGGTTTATTTTTTAAGAAAATCATTAAAAGAAAATCTTATTTTATCTTCTTTGAATTTGTGCAAGAATGATGGTATGGAGATTCTTGATAATGTGCAGCCAAGTGTTTGTTTGCTTAATAAATTTGTTTCTACCCCTTTTTTAACTGTTATTTTGGATGGTACTTTGCTTAGTAATAATTCTCCTTTAATGGACAAAGAGGATTTCTCTTCTTGTCAAATGAGATCTTCTCCTAAATCTATTGTTAATTTTGATGATAAAACTTTTCTAATGATGAATCAATGGAGAATTACACCAATTTTCAAACTATTTTTGTGAAAATAAAAAAAATTGTTTTAAAATTATCCTTCTAAAGTTTCTAGATCTACTCGATCTTCTTCATCTTCTTTGCCTAATAAAAATTAATGTTTAACTTTCTTATTTGGAATGTGAGGGGCATTGGTACTCTTGCTATTAGGAATAGAATTAGAATCTTTTATAGAATTTATAATGTTGGTTTCTTGGTTATTCTTGAACCTCTTATTTTTTTCTAAAATAATGCATGCAATGATGATTAGCAACTTTTATTTCAATAAATAATAAGATTTGGTTATTTTGGAATAATTCTCTTATTATTTATGTTATTAATGATTTTCATCAATTTATTAATGTGGATATTTCATTTGGTGATTATCATGCTTTTGGCTCTTTTGTTTATGCTTCCTGTAACAAGTTAGAGAGGAGAATTCTTTAAGATCAATTATCTAGTTTTGCTTCTGTTGTTAGTGATTCTTGGATTGTTGGTGAGGATTGCATTACGGTCCTTTCTTTGAATGAAAGGAAAGGAGGTTCTTTATTGAATTTACATTCAATGGAAGATTTTGCAAATATGATTTTGGATTGAAATCTTCAGGATGTTGGTTTCATTGGTTCTCAATTTACTTGGAATAATCATAGATTATGGCAACGATTAGATCGTGCTTTATTTAATAATTATTGGTTAAACTGTTGGCCATTAACTTTGGTTGAGCATCTTAGTAGAACTCTCTCGGATCATGCTCCTCTTTTTTTTTCTATTAAGGATGTTGTTCATAACAATAATATCATTAAAAAATTTTGTTTTCAAAATATGTGGTTACAAGATAAAAGTTTTCTTGATGTTAATGCTCATAATTGGTGCACTCCTCTTTCTCCTGATGATTTTTCATTTGGTATGATGAGGTTTTGGCTTAGCTTAAAGGCTTAAGCATAATATCACTTAGTGGTACATAAACTTTTAAAATCTTTTTGATAATATCAAGAATATGGAACAAAAGGTGAAAGATTTGGAAGAACTTACTTGATTCTTCTTTTTATTATAATCTTCTGAAGCTAAAGATAATCTCATTAAGTTTAGGATATGGAGACTTATTGGATACAAAAGTTTCCTCTAAGCATCTTTCTAAAGGGGAAAGAAACACTAAATATTTTCATGCTTTGGTGAAAAAGAGCTTGGTCTCATTCATAAAATCAAGAACTTTAATAGTTCTTAGCTTACCAAAAAAAAGGATATATTTTCTTCTCTTAATTATTTTAAAGATCTTTTAAATAAAATTATCTACTTAAGCATTAATCAATCTCTATCATCATTTTATTTTGTTTATAAAGGATAATGAGTGATTGGTTACTCCTCCTTATGATGAGAAATTTTAATATTCTTAATGAATGCTGATTTTATTGTAGGGTGGGATGGTTACACTACTTTATTCTTTCAAAAGCTTGGTTCATTATTAAAGCTGATCTTCTTGAGGATTTTTTTGAAAGGAATTCTATTCCTAAATATTTTCTAGCATTTCTATTCTTATTTCTAAGAAAAATACTCTTGACTTTTGGAATGACTTTAGACCTACTAGTGTACTTTTTTTCAATAAATTGATTTCTAAAATTTTGACTAATATGGTAAGTTTTATCCTAAGATTATCTCTCTTAATCAAACTAGCTTTGTGAAAGATAGAACTATTTGATAACATCTTTCTTGCTCAAGAATTGATTCATGATTTGAATGTTAAAACTAAAGGTGGCAATTTACTTTTAAGCTTGACATCACAAAAGCTTATGATAACATTTCTTAGGATTTTCTTAATAGCATTCTAACTTTATTTTGTTTTTCTAATCATTTTATTTCTTTGGTTAATAATATAATTAGAAATGTTTGGTTTTCATTAGTTATCAATGGTGAAAACTTTGGTTTCTTAATTCCTCTCAAGGTATAAGACAAGATGACCCTCTTTCTCTATCACTTTTTATTATTGCGATTGAATATTTGTCTTGTTGGCTTAATCTTTTTTTTGAAGAATTCTAGTATGTATTTCAAGAATCTTGGTGGTTTGGCTATCTCTCATTTAAGCTTTGTTGATGATTTCATAATATTTTGTATTAGCTCGTTACATTATGTTAAAAAGCTTAAGGGTTTTTTAAATAAATTTGAAAGGGAAAGTGGCCTTTTGATTAGTACTCATAAAAGTTGTTTTATCACTTCTACTTCTATTTCTGTTCATAGAATTAATAAAATAAAGGATATCACTAGTTTTCTCATCAAAATCTTCTTATTAAATATTTAGGCTCCCCATAATGTGGTCATAAGAGATCCCATCTCTTTGATGAGGTAATTCATAATATTCAAAAAGAAATTTTTACCCTTGAATTTCATTTTTTTTTATCTTTTGGTGGTAGATTAATTGTTATTAAAAGTATTCTTTATTCTCTTCCTTTTTTATATGTTGCTTAATATTTTCCTACTTCTCTTATTCTTATCTGGATTAAAGACTTTTAATAAGTTTTTTGGTTCTAGGAATTGAAAAGTCTTCATTGGACTTCTTGGTCCAATATGTGTGGTACTCTTTATGAAGGTGGCCTTGGGTGCAGATCTTTGATGGACTCCACCAATGTTTCTTCTTATAAACTTTGGTGGAATTTTAGGAAAAATGAAAGTCTTTGGGAAAAATTTATGAAATTTAAATATTACAAAGATAAGCATCCTTTGATTTACAATTATAAACATGGTGATTCTATTGTTTGAAAATGGCTCTGTGATATTAAATGGAAAGTGGAACCTCTCATGTTTTGGGGTATTAATAATGGGTCTTCCTTCTATTGGCAAGATAATTGGACGGGGGACTTTTCCAATGATTTTTTGCTCAATACCCATTCTACTTCTTCTCTAAAAGTTAGTCATTTTATTTACAATGGGGAATGGAATTTATCTCTTTTAAATGAGTTGATTCCTGATTTCATTAGTAATTACATCATTAATATTCCTATTGATGGTAATTTTTTGAATAAATTCTTTTTAAATTTTCTAGTAATGGAGAATTTTCTTTTAAAGATACTTGGCATTATCTTAAAGTTAACAAATCTACTTCTCCTATTTTTCTTTAAATTTGGAATAATATTATTCCTACTTCTTACTCTATTCTTGTGTGGATAATTTTAAGGGATTATATTATTATTGACTCTTCACTTTGGGACAAAGGTTATTATCTACCTTCCAAATGCATGTATTATTTTTATATTGAGAATGTTAATCATGTTTTTTGTTAATGGTTCCATTGCCTCTAAAGTTTAGAGTTGGTATGAGGATTTATTTAATTTAAGGTGTTTTAATGGCAATTTAACGTTAATGCAACATGTGGATTCTTATTTTCTTAATACTATTAAAGGGAATATCAAAATTATGGTGGCTATTACTTTGATTTGGTTTATTTGGCTTGATAGAAATGATGCTAAACATGATGTGCCTATGAACCATAAGAGGATTATTGCTTGGACTAAAGAAAAGTTTTTCTTTACATAAGGTCTTCTTAGTAGTACTAATTTTAGAGGGTGTAAGTTTGTTACCTCTAAATTGGGAATCCATTTTCCATATTGTGACTCGTCTCTAAATTTAAAATTATTCATTAGATTAAGCCTCTTAATTTTGCATTAAAATTAATCTTGATGGATCTTTGCATATAACAAGTCGGGTTGTGGTGGTACTTTTAGAAACAATCATGAGAATATTATCTTCACATTTTCCACTCCTCTTTCTACTAAATCAGTTATTTTGTTGAATTATTTTTTATGCTCTTAAGCTTTGTTTAGAGAGAAATTTTTTAGGCTATTTGGTTGGAATATGATGCTAAGATGGTTGTTGCTAGGATCAATTCTAACCATAATGGTAATCTTTGGGCTTTTCTATTTAATTAAAAATATTAAAGCTATTATCCCTAAACTTTCTTTTAAAATTACACATATTTTAAGAGAAGGTAACTCTTGTGATTTAGTTGTTTGGGGAGCGATCTCTCAAACTTTACTTTGTTTATGAGGTTTATCTAATTTAGATAAATCTGGTCTGCCATATGTTAGATTCTTTTAGAATTTTGTTATTTTTCTTTAGCTGTTTGATTTTCCTTTGGATGGTTTGGCCTGGCACTTGGGTGATTGGTGCCTTGTCTCCTACTTTTGGGTATTGCTTTGGCTTGTTTGGATTTTCTTTCAAGTGGTTGGCTTTCTTTGGCTTTGTTGGCTTTTGGTGCTTATGGCTTTTGCCATTTGTTTTTTGTTGTGTTGCTTCCCTCTAGTTTCTTTGAGCTGGTTGGGTTGTTTGGGTTTTGGCTTTGAATTTTCCTTCCCTTTATGGTTTTGGTGGCTGTGCTATAGTTTGGTTTGGTTCGTCCTTTGTGGCTTATCTTCCCCTTCTAATTTTGGTGGTTTTCTTACTTGGTTTGGATGGTGTTTATTGGTCCTTTTGGTGGGTGCATTTGGGCTTATTGTGGTTGTTGTTTTACCCTTGTCTGTTGGTGGCTATTTTTTTATTTGGGTTGTTGCTGCTCCTGCTATTTCTTTGTGTTAGTGGTTTGATGGCAGGTATTAGAACTTTAATGTATTGGAAGTTTGTTGGTTATTGGTTATGGTTTAGCTCCTTAGTCAAGGTAAGTTTGGTTATGATGGCTGGGATGCTTTCTTTTGGCTGGTAGCATTATTTATGACTGTAACCCTTCTTTTAGAGTTTGGATGCTCACAAATTTTGTTGCTCCTATAGTTGATTGTGACTGAGCCTGAGCCTTGTCTGTGGATTTTATTTCTTTTTTCTCTCTATGTTCTTACATTTTTTTCATCTTTTCTCTTAGATTATCTCTGCTTAAGTTTCTTGCAGGTTTTTTTTTTAGATCTTGGGTTCTTTTAAGTGGTTTGTAATACTGGAGGGTTTTAGTGTTATTGATTTTCTCTCTTTTCCTTTTGCTTTTTTCTCTTATATTAGGATTTATCTCTTTAGGCTTTATTGTAGCTCTTTGAGCATTGTTTTGAGATTTATCCCTTTTAAGGACTTTCTAATCCTTTTCTTTCAATAAAATTTTTCCTTTTTTGAAAAAAAAACTAAACCCCAAACCCTAAACCCTAAACCATAAACCATAGACCCTAAAAACCTAAACCTAACAAAATAATATAAAAACCTAAATCTATACCTAAAAATAAAAAATAAAACCTAAACCTAAAAAATAAAATAAAAGTAAAACTTAACTAAAAAAAAAACCTAAACCTAAACCTAAAAATCAAACTAAAACAAAAAACCTAAAATGAAATAAATAAATCAAAAATAAATAACTTAACTAAATAAAAATAAAAAAATAAAGCAAAATAAAAAATAAAAAATAAAATAAATGAAAATAAATAAAAAATTAGCTAAATAAAATAAATAAACCTAAACCGACTAGTTAACTTAATTTAAAAAAAAAAAACCATAAACCATAAACCATAAACCTAAAATAAACCCTAAACCTTAAACCCTAAATAAAATAAAATAAACCCAAAATAAATAAAATAAACCTAAACTACTTAAATAATATAAAAAATAATCTAAAATAAAAAATAACCTAAGCTAAACAGAACCCTAATAATGGGTAAACCTTGAAAACATCACTATCAACTAGGCTTAGTAGATATGGCAAAGGTGGAAATGGTTATCGTGAACTGGGGATGTGGAGTTGGTGGATATGGAGGAAAAGCAGTTGTGGTTATGGAGGCACAAAGGTTACATAATAAGATAAAGATATATGATGAATACTAATAGTTTTGATAAACAAGAGAACTAAAAGATATCTGCTTATAACTGTGCCTTTTCTAGATAGTTCTAGTTATCTAGGGTTTTTTATTTACTTTATGTGCTCATTCTAATTTAATTGCTTGTGTAGAGAACTAGGTGTGGTACTTGGTTGATGAAATCAAAGAAATGTTGAATCTAAATTTATTCTCATAAAGAAAATTCCAAAAAACCCTAAACCTAAAACAAACCTAAAACTTAAAACCATAACTAAACCTAACACTAAAACCATAAAATAAAACTCAAACTCAAATCTAAAAAATAAAACCTAAAACTAATAAAAAAACCATCCCTAAAAAACCCAAAACCCAACCAAAAAAAATAAAAAACAAACCCTAAACACTCCCAAAACCCAACCCAAACTAAACCATAAACCAAACTAACCCTAAACCCTAAAAAATAAAACCTAATACTAAATAAAACATTAAAATAAATTAATGAAAACATAAACCAACATAAAATAAAAAAAATAAATTAAATTAAAAACATAAACTAAAACCAAAACCTAAACCTAAACTTAAAAGAAAATAAACTAAAAAATATGACCTAAACTAAATTAAAATAAATAAAACCTAAAATAAAAAAAAAATTAAAACCTAAATATAAAACCTAAATGTAAAATAAGATAAAATAAAATAAAACTAAATATAAAACTAAACCTAAAAATAAACTTAAATATAAACTTAAAATAAATAAAAATAAAATAAAATACATTAAAAAACCTAAAAAAAATAACAAATAAACTTAAACTAAAAAATAAACTAAACCTAAATCCTAAACTAAAATAAAATAAAAGTAAAAATAAACCTAAACCTAAACTAAAAATAAAAAAACCTAAATTAAAACCTAATACTAAACCTAAAAAATAAAATAAAACTTAAAAAATCAATAATAAATAATAAAACCTAAACCTAAAGAGAAAATAAAAATAAATCACTAAAAAAATAAACTAAACCTAAAGCTAAAATAAGCAAAAATAAAACCTAAACTTAAACAAATAAAGTAAATTAATAAACTAAACTAAATAAAATAACAAATAAACCTCATAAAATATAAAATAAACTAAATAAACTAATAACCAAAACCTCGTTTAATTGATTTAAAAAAACTCCTAAAACCCAAATGAATCCTAAAACCATAACTTCTAACCTAAACCAAACTAATAAAGAAACTAACCAAAATAAAAAAAACAAATCTATTCCCTAAACTAAAGCCCTAAACCTAAATCCTACCCTGATCCTAAACCTGAGCCCAAAACCCTAGGCAAACTGGCCCACCAAAAGGTCAAAATCATGTTCACAAAACCTAAACCTGAGGTAAACCCCATCCAAATCTCTCTAATCCTAAAACCCAAAAGACTAAAACCCTAAACCCTAACCACAAACTAAAACTAACCCTAAACTCAAAAAAAATCTAAAAGTAAACTAAAATAAAACATAAATAAAACAAATAAACTAAATAAAATAAATTAAAATAATGAAACTAAATGAAAACTAAACATAACCTAGATAAAATAAAAAAATAAAATAAAATAAAAAATAATCTAAAATAAAATAAATAAAACCTATTAAATAATATAAACCTAAGAATAAAAAACTTAAATAAATTAAAACTAAATGTGGAATTAATAATTAAACTTAAAAATAAAATAAAACTAAATAGACTAAACCTAAAATTAACCTAAAAAAAAATCTAAATAAATAAAATAAAACCTAAACACTAAACTAAACAAAACCTAAACCTAAATTAAAATAAAATTAAAAAAATAAAATAAACCTAAAACTAAACTAAAATAAAAAACTAAATAAAATAAACTTAAACCTAAAAGAAACATAACTTAAACCTAAACCTAAACTAAATAAAATAAAATAAACTAAAAATAAACCTAAACATAAACTAAAAAATAAAAAAATAAAACATAAAAACCTAAAAAAAAATAAAATAAAATCTACTAAAAAAAAAAAAAAAAATAAAACCTAAATAAAATAAATAAAAGTAAAAATAAACCTAAATCTAAAAAAAATTAAATTAAACTAAAATATTAAACCTAAATAAAATAAAATAAACTAAATAAATAAAATAAAAATAAACATAAATAAATAAAATAAAATAAATTAATATCTATATAAACTTAAACTAATTGGTCTACTTAATTTAAAAAAAACTTTAAACCCTAAAACTAAACTAAACCCCAAAAACCCTAAACCCTAAACTAACCCAACCCTAAAACAAAAACCACAAACCCTAAACTCTAAACCTAAACTAAAATAAACCTAAACCCTAAACCCAAACCCCCAACCTAAACCAAACTAAAATAAATTTAAAAATAAACCTAAACCATAAAACTAATAAACCTAAACCTTAAGAATGTAAAACCTGGGAGGAACATCACCAACTTGTTTAGATCTAGATGGAGGTGAAGAGAAGGCGGCGATTATCATGGTGGTGGAGGATCGGAGGTCTGGTGGATGGAGGTGGTGGTCATGGTGGAAGTGGGAGGAGGCGATGGAGGTTCTACATGGTGGTGGCGGAGGAGAGATTGAGGATATGATGGTGGATCCCACTACTCGAGAGGCTGAGGTGATTTTGATGGGAACTGGAGAAACTGAAGAATGGTCGATCCGATCTGCTCCTTATGGAAATATCTTTATAGTAGAGATGGTTCTAGTTATTTAGGGTTTTTGATTTTCTCTATTCATGTTCATTTTTTATCTATGTCATCACATGAGTCTTAGAAAACTTGGTTTGTTACTTGGTTGATGAAATCAAAAAAAAAATGTTGGATCTAAATTTGTTCTCTGTTAAAAAAAAACTAAAAATCCTAAACTAAAATGTAAACCCCAAGCCTAAAACCTAAACCCTAAACCCTAAACCCTAAAACCATGAACTCTAAACCCTGAATCCTAAAACCTACACCTTAAACCCTAAACCCTAAATCCTAAATCCCAAACACTAAACTAAAATAAAAACCTACAAAAAACAAAAAACTAAACTTAAGCAAAATAAAACCTAAAATGTAATAAATAAAACCAAAACCAAAATAAAATAAAAATATAAATTAAACCAAACTGACCTAAACCTAAACCTAAACCTAAAAAAAATAAAATAAAATTAAAGAAAATAATAAAATAATAAACTAAACTAAAAAAAAACTTAAATAAAATAAAAAGTAAATCTAAAATAAAAATAAAAAATAAAACTAAATAAAAACCTAAACTTAAAAAATTAACCTAAAAATAAAATAAAATAAAACCAAAACACTAAACTAAAATAAACCTAAACCTAAAATTCATTAAATAATCAAAACCAAAATTAAAATAAAAACTAAAATAAATAAAACTTAAACCTAAAAAAAACTAAAATAAAATAAAATAAACTAAAATAAAGCTAACCAAACTAAAAGATAAAACCTAAAAAAATATAAAAGAACCTAAAAAATAAAATAAAACTAAAACCTAAACTTTAAAAAAAAAACTTAAACCTAAAAATATAAAAAAAAAAGACTAAACTATTAAATCAACCTAAACCTAACCTTCAACCTAAAAAATAAACAAAATAAAAAATTTAAACTAAAATAAAAACCCTGAAATAAAATAAACTAAACTAACCTAAAGAAAAATAAACCTAAATAAAATTAGAAATAAAATAAAATAAAATAAATAAAATAAACTAAATAAATTAAAATAAACCTAAACCTGGGTTTACTTGATTTAAGAATACAAATAAAAAATAAAAATAAAAATAAAATAATGCCTAACCTAAACCCTAAAACTAAACCCTAAATTAATACCAAACCTGCCCTAAAACAAACCCTGAACGGACACAGATCTAAAACTAAACCCTAATCCATCATCCTAAACCCTCAACCCTAAACTGACTAAATCTGACCTAAAACCCAGGCCACAAACCTGACCCATCTTAAACCCTAGGCCTTCACTGACCCACCCTAAAATCTTAGCCCCAACCACAGGCCTAAACCCCACCAAGCCCAAACAAAGGCCAACTGAAACCACTGAGCTATCCCACTGACCCATACCATAAACCCCTAACTTAAATCCTGGCCTTAACCCTCCCACCCTGAGCCTCTAAACCCTCAAAAACCTAAAACCTAAAGCACTAAAGCAACCTTAAATACAACCCTAAACCTAAACCCTAAACCTTGAACCAAAAATCCTAAATTTATTTTCACTTTTTGGCCTAAGTTGGGTTATGTTTTTGACCTTTTGCTTCTAGGTTTGTCTGGTGGTTCTTGTCTTTCTAGCTTGGGTTGGCTTGGTTATCTCAACCTGGAGACTATTGTCTTCTCTACCTTATTACTCTGGTTGCTGGTGGATGAGATGGTTTCTACTCTAGCTTTATTCTATTTTTTACAATGGTTGGTTTGTTCGCTCTCCTCTTGAACTCAAATTAGATTTTCCTCATTTTTTATGGTTGAATTAGTGGCCTTCCTAGTGGAAACTATTGTTGGTTGTTTCCTTTCTAGGCCATCTTTTGCAGAGTTTCATGGATGCTTTTTGGGGATTGCCTTCTAGTTCCTTGTTCTTTATTGTTTGATCTTTTTTTCTTCCTTGGTTTTGTGTTTGGTTATTCTCCTAGGATTAGCCTCTGTTGGGTGCATTATTTATAGGTTTTATGTTATCATTATGCTTCTGGGTTAGTCTTTATTGTGGGGAAGTTTGGTTTTTTGGCAGTCTTATTTCTTGCTATTGCCTTTCTATGGTGGTTGTGCTTCTTTTGGATCTATTGTGTGGTGCTTTGTTGGTTTTTACTTTTCCTTATTAGGGATGCTTCCTTTGTTGGTTACTTATGATGGGTTGTTCTCTGGTGGTTTCCTTATGGCTGTTTTACTTAGCTAGTTTGGTTGGAGGACTTTTAGTTGTCCTTGGAATCTTGGTTGGTTGATTTTTTTCCTCTTTTTTTTTTTTTCTTGGACAATTTGTTCTTCTTGGATATTGCATTTTCTTTTTTTGATCCTTTTGGATTGGACTTTTCATTTATGGTGGTTGGTGGCTGCCTTTACCCATTTTGTGGCTATTTTGTCTTTAGTGATTTTACCTATCTTATGTTTCCTTCTTGATGGTTTCATTTGACTATTTAGTCATTTGTGGTTGCTCACCTAGTTTGGCTTGGTACTACTTGTTGGGACTTTTGCTTGAGGCTCCTATCTTGGTTTTGTTGGTTGTTCTCTATTATGATTAGTGCTTTTTGGATGGTTCTAGTTTTCCACGGTTTGGAGCTTGGATGAGTATTTGCATAATGGTTGTTGTTGGTGTTGACTTTATTTTAGCCTCTCTCTATTATTATTATTATTGTTTCATTTTGTGGTTTTGTTTGAGTTGTCTTTTTTCTTTAATGCGATCTAGAACTATGGACTGGCCTTGGTGGTTTTCTTATATAAATTGGCTATGATGGCTTTGATGTTACTCACCTCTTCTCTAGTTGGAAGCATTACATATGATTGTAATTCTTTATGAAGTTTGGATGCTCAAATGTATTGTTGCTTGGGATGATCCTAATTGAGCAGCCTCATTCTCGGACTCTCCTTTTCCTCTCTTTGTCCTTATCCCTTTTAGCTATGACTTTTGCCTCTAGTTTTGCAAATTTCTTTTAGGTTGGAACTTTAGAGAATGGTCATTACTCGTTAACCTAAGTGTTGTATGGATCTTGCTTATCTTGCTTTCTTGAAGGAATCATGAACTGCTGCTAACTCATCCTTTTATTATTTTCAGGATTTATTTTAGTCTTACTCTATGTCTTTTTCTCTTATGCTTTTCAGCTGTTGTATTTACTTTTTTATTTTCTTTTCTAATTTTCGGATGGGGTTTAGCTCTTTAGGTTTCTTGTATCTTTAGTAGAATTTTAGAGCTTTACCCTTTTAAGGACATTGTATCTTTTCCTTTTATGGTAATAAAATTCCAATGTTCCCCAAAAACTAAACCCTAAACCCCTAAGTAAACAATGACCTAAACCCAAAATAAACCTTAAACCCTAACACTAAACCCTAAATAAACCCTAAATAAACCCAAACCTAAACCCAAACCCTAAACCTAAAAATAAACTAACCTAAACCTAAGCAAACACTAAACCTAAACTAAACCTTAAACCCCACCTAAACCCTAAACCCCCCAAAGCCTAAAACCTAAAACCTAAACCCCCAAAAAACCTAAACTAAACCTAAACCTAAAAAGTAACTAAATAAATTAAAATAATCCTAAACCTTAAAACTTAAACATAAACCCAACATACCACAGAATGGGGAATTGATGGAAAGAACATCAGCATCCAGCTCAGTCCGATCTAGTGGTGGAGGAGAAGGAGGCGATGTCACGGTGGTGGTGGAGGATCTAGAGGATGCTTGGATATGGAGGTGGTGGTGAGCAATGGTGGTTATGGAAGTGGGAGGATAGAGGTTACAATCATGGTGTGGTGGCGGGAGAGATTAGGGATATAATGGTGGATCCTACTCAGAGGGGTGGTTGATGGGAACTGGAGAAACAACCAATCGATCTACTTATTGAATATGTCTTTATAGTAGAGATTCTAGTTATCTAGGATTTGATTTTCATGCTCATTTTTTATCAATGTCACATGTCTTAAAACTTGTGTGTGGTTTATTTTTTGAGATGTGGGACACCACATAGATCTTAGGGTACTTATTGAAATGATGGGTATGACATTAAGGAAAGATGCATTATCTCAAAGATAGAAATTATCACCCTATAATGGACCTAATCACCTAATAAGGACTCTAAGGCATGATGGGTCTTTGAATGTACGAGACCTTTCCCTACTTTACATGAAAAAGTAGCATTTATATTAAGGGGTTCATTAAGTTCCCTATGGAGGCAAGCCTCCATAGTTAATTACATCCAGGGATGTGAATCCCATAAGAATACTCTCGATTAAATTAATTAAAGTCTCCAAAGATTTTAAGGCTAGACTATCGAGGATTAGTTGTATTGAAAATCAAGTGGAAAACTCAAGGAGAAGACTTATTATCAAAGCCAAAGGAAAAATAGGAATGCTCTTGATACTAGGAAACCTAGTGAGCATTTCAACCTATTCTATAATTGGGCTTTATAATTTTGAAATTGAAGAAGATCAATTTTGTTAAAGTTGACATTTCATTAGAAAGCTAGGACTTGTAATCCAATAACAAGATTATGGAGATGCCTAAGAGGTGAGGATTTATGCTTGTAGCCAAAGAAATAGCCACCTCAAACCTAAATCTAGTGAGCTTTAGCATAAGCCAAAGTCGACCTAAATCTAAGCCCTAAATCTAAGTGAAAATGGGCATATGGTTTAACTCAGTAGAGGATAAAGCACTTTGTTGGACTTTGATGCAGAGTGGCAGCTAAACACCTAATTTTTAAATCCATGAAGTTGATCATATGATTTGCAAGATTAGTTAGGCTATTGTTATTTAATTAGAAAGAAATAAAGTCCTTAAACCCACTAAGAGACTAGACCATGAGTGGTATGAGCATATGACTTAGTCTAGTGCAAAATCAAATTTTATTTATTTTGACACTTCATTTTGATAAAGGTTTTAGGTTTTTTATGCCTACATGCATGATGGAATAAGGTTGTTGGCTAAATCAACAAGAAAGGGGTTTTCCAACACAAAGGATGCCCTCCAGAGCATTCCTCTATTGTGCAAGGATGGAAATCCTTATTTTCAAGAGCAAAATAATATGATGTGCATGTTGTTGGCCATTCAACATTCATAAGGTTGCTAAATCTTTTAATTATCTTGATTTATGTCTAGGCTTTATTATGAATGTTTAAAACTTTAGTTATGAGTTGTAGTTAGGGTATAAAGGTTAATTTTTCTAAGACTAATCGCATTCAAGGCCACACATTCAAACATCAAACATATAAAGAAACTAAGAAAAGCATGCCATCCTAATTGTGTACTTTAAACACAACATCAAATAATTTTATTGCTAATGCAAAAGAATAATGCAGTGTGATAGGTGTCCATACAACAAAAGAAAAATGGTAGCGAGCTCTACCCCTTATACAATGATACATAGAAGAATAATTTTCAATTTACAAATGATAAATGCTATGGGGTCTTCAAGTCTTCATGTATTCATGTATCTTCCTCCTTCTTTGATTTGGTTTGCTCCACTTCAAAGGCATCACATGGCCTCCGGGACAAAACCTTCTAGCCAATGCTCATCCTTATCCCCCATAGCATAATCCTAATTTCTAATGCAAAGTACATTAAAAAGAAGAAAAGTAAATCTAACTACACTGAGACAAGTGTTAGCTAAACACACACAAGCAAGCGTTATATTTATAATTTGGACTTAGCACCCTACATAGAACCATCAGTCTAACTTGGATTATGCTTAAGGGCTTAAGCAAAGAGCATTTATATTTATTTTTAAGCCCCCTAAAATAATCTCTTATAGAAAATATGATTAGCTAATCATACCATTTAGCCTACAAACATACACTCTAACATCTAATCTAAAATAACATCATAAAAAACATACATCACACCATGCATCATAACATAAGGGGGTGACTTAATCTAATGTGTGTATTAAGGCTTAACTAACTTTAGTTAAGATTTTTAAGTGTAGATTCAACTTAAAGGGTGGTTTCACTTCAAGTGCTTTAATTGATTTGTAAGTTTTAATTTATGTTTTCTTTTTTGTTATATATGACATACACTTAGCAACTAAGTGTTGTAAAAGAAGAAAAGATGGCCTTTTCATCCCTTCCATAAACTACTTTCTAAAGCATGTTAATTTGATTTAGTGAATGGCTTATTACACATTTTAGATTAACCTTAAGTTTAGGTTCTCTTTGAATAATTCTATTCAATGTGAAAGGATTCTTAAGATTAATCTAATTGAAATACTATCACATGACACATGTAAATCATTCCTTTCCATCACATGTAACATGCATATGATTAAGTCTTAAGTATACCTACACATACAATATGTTTTAGCACACTTGAATGATGGATGTGAGTATGTACATTTGAAGCTTTATATTTCCCCTCTGATTATTTTTATCATATTAATTTAAGGCTCTATCTAAATTCTTATGCAAAAATACATAGGGATAAAATTCAACAGGTACATGTCATTATCAACCAAGGAAGTGAGGTAATCAAATGACCTCCTTTGGGTCTAGCTAAAAACCTCATATTTGGGATGTCCAGACTATATACAATTACATTCAAACCATATGTAAATTTACATGCATGAACATAAGAAAGAGCTCCAAATAAAATGATCAATTAATTCATTCACTTGAACAATTGCAAATGCATGTATTTTTAATAAAAGGAAGGATTACCATTCTCTAATTAAATACACACATGTATGTATAAAAGACATAAGCAAGTATGAGCCTTTGTTAAACTTGGGAAGTGAGGTAATCAAATGACCTCCTTAGGGCTAGCTAAAGCCTCATATTCACTGGATGTCAGACTATATATCACTTTTCTTTTGGAGAATAATTTGGAAATGAAAATTCAAAAAGTGATATTTAATTTGATTGAATCATTTATGTATATGAATTAAAGCATCATCCAATTCTAGTATTGAGATACATAAGAATGAAATCAAATGGAATGCGTGCCATTGTTAAACCGGAGAAGTGAAATCATATGACCTCCTTGGGGCTAACTAAAGCATCATATTTTGGATGTAGGATATACCCATTAACAATCACTTACATAAATCAATACATGAATAAAGGAAAGGAGCTTCACTTTATACATTTAAGCTATAATCAAATGCTCCTCTATGTATTTATAACTAACATTCATAACATATGTAACCATTCATTTATAAGCTTTGGAAAATATGTTTGGATTTAATAGTGATAATACACATATTATAAATTAAATCAAACACAGCTTGACATAAAGGAAAACCATTTGACTTAATGAATTTTGAAAAGATGAATGTATGATTTCAAATGACATACAACATTTAACATGATTGGAAAGGAATGAATGAGCATAAACATGTGATTTCATTCAATTAAATTAACTAAGGACAATCAAATCAAATAAAAGCATTTAAAAGAAAACCAAGGCTTTTTAATTATCACTTTCAATTTGGTTTGAAGAAATGAGGAAAGTTTGCTGATCTAACCCATTCCCATGTTTGTGATTTAATTTTTAATGAAAAGTAATTAAGTTGATTTTATGGGTTAATTAGGTTTGTACTATGCATTAAATCCATTAATTGATTAACCCTTACCTATGTTGCCTTAATTTAATTAACCAAGTAATTATGATCAACATGATATGTACATACATTGGAAATTAAATCAGCAATGAACCTAAAAAAAAAATAGGCCTAATGCAATTGGCTTGTAGTGATTAATTAAGTTAAGAAACTTAATTAAGTACTTTCATGGTTTTCCACACATGTGGGTTAACCATAATTTCCTTAAATGTCATTAGGATATTGAACACCTAAAGATCTATGATGAATTGATTAATTAATTCCATGTGATAATAGTTTCAAATTGATTAATTAAGCAATTTAATTAATGAATTAAACCATCAATTAATCCCAAATTAATTAATTTCCATTCAAGTGAAATGGACTTAGGGAAAAGATTGGGAAAGAGTTCCCAATCTCATTCCCCATGCCCATTCACTATTTCACAATGAGTAGCAAGCTTAACTAATGATTTTCTTACTATTTAGAATATTAATTAATTGCCTAATTAATTAGGAAAGTAATTAAGGTTAAGGACAACCAATTTCCCCTAAACAAGCAATAAATCCTAAGAAAATTATGGGATGAGGTCATCCCATTAATCAACCACAAAAGTTTGGGATTAACTAATTATGTAATTAGAGAGTAATTAAGCTAATTAAGTTTTAATTAAACCCAAATTAAATTATATGCTCAAAATTAATTGGGATCAATTTTAATTGAATCTCCTCTAAAATACCTTCAAAATAAATATATACTTGCATTTTTTATGATTTGTTATAATTTTCCAAAGTTTCAAGTTGATTTAAATGATTTTCCATGATTTTTATAAAGTCCATTAATTTATTTTAATTATTTGAACTTCAAAATGTAATATCTCCCAATCAAATCTTTTGACTTGAAATTTTTTATGGTAGGAAGATTTTAAGCTCAATTTTATCTAGAATTTCAAATCAATCTAATGTGTCATTTTAGTTTAATTAATGAAATTTGATTTTCCTAAAGCTTAAATTAAGCTCATAATATTATAAAATTTGGGGCTTTTGGATTCATTGGATTCCTCTCGAAGACCAATCCAATGAGCCCTTTTTTTCAATTTTTTAGTTAAGTATTTTATTTTCTATGAACTTTTGAAGTTTTTTAATTAATTTTTTAAAAGTAGAAAATCCTAATTTCTTACTTAACCTACTTACCGGTGCCTAGTGCGACTGGACCGCATGTGCTATATGGCATCATCGGCGACCCGAGGTGCCTCGAGATGGCGAGAATATGGACAAGGATGCATGGATCATTATCGATCATGGTGATCTAGATAGATACATGATCCATGTTATTTGAAGCGTGAGCCACATGATCCACACAATCTAAGCCATGTCTCCCGAAGGGAGATCAGGCGGTGGCAAGCAATCGAAAGGGAACACTATTCTTGATGGGATTTTTTGATTCTTGTGAAAAATTGAATGAAAACTTCATTTTATGCTCAATTTTTGATCTCATCAAAATCACTCCAAATGCATGGGTATGATGTAAAATAAATAAAAAATGCAAGGGTTATCTAAAAAATTCTAAAATTGATCAAAAAACCATCACAACAAAATAACCTAAGAAGACTATGGTTTTGAAAATTATCTCATCGAGGATTATTTTTGATGGTGGTAATGATTTGAGTGTGCTCCTGAGTGCAAGAAGATGCTTTAGAATGGGTTTGGGCTCTTTCCTTACTTTAGAATAATGTATCCCAATGGACACCACTTCTTCACTAGAATCCACTTGATTTTGATGGTTTTGCTCAAAACCAAGTAGGAATGGTTGTTGGTTGGTTTGAGAGCTCTAAGAGTGAAATGAGTGTGTGAGGAAGAGTTTTGCCTCTCATTTTTTGTCTCCTTGTGGCCGAAAATCACCTCATTCATGGTGATTTTTTGGCTCCAAATGGTGTCCTTTGCTTGGGGTGGTTGGGATTCTCCTTGGTGGCTTAATTTGGTTGCCCAAGGCATGGGGAGGTGGCTATGAAGGACAAGTGGGTGTCTAGCAAACAAAGTGGAGGTCCTTCATGCCAAGTGTTCAATGGGGGAGGTGGTGATTTAACCTCCCATAAGTCATGGCGACCCAACCACCTCTTAGGGGGTTGGGCGGTGTCCATGGAACTAAGTGGACCAATG